>JAQFXN010000103.1:0-30126 GCA_034693365.1 Liacarus xylariae | reverse complement strand
GTTAGAGGGTTAAAATTTATAGCCAAAGCTAATGGTCAATAGGGCTACAAAATCCACTTTAGAAATTTCTGATATCTTGTTGTTTTCTGTATCAGCTTTAGAATATTTCGTACACTTAGTATGTTTTAAAGTTATTGAAGTTTTTTTTCATATATGAATTGAAATATTCGAATAACTTTACAAATATTAAATGTAAAGTTAAATAAAGTTTTATATATATTTTGGATAAAAAACTCAAAAACCACTAACAAAAGAGCAAATGCTAGAGAGTGTCTAATATAAAGCCTCTTTACTCACGACTGGAACAGTAATACATTGCGAGTCCAATATATAACAGAAGCCTTAATTTGGTGTTTGCCTCACATCACTCGCAGTTTTTATATAAGACAAAGTTTGTAAATTACAAAATATTATTCAATAAAATTGTCCTGTTTTAATGTCCAGTCAATTTTTGGTATATTTTATGCAATTTTTAATATTTATTTTTCATTCTTTTGTAAACTTTGAAAATATATTTTATTAATATCTGTTTTGCAAAGCTATTGCGAATACTGTATACAGTAGTGAAACAGCATTAGTAGCTTCGAAAGGGAATGCCTTATATTTAAGGTCGAAAGCCGTTCTTTTAATCCGGCGAACGACAGATGTGTTTGAGTTTTTATTGCAGTCCTCTTAACAAATCTGTTGGAATAGAAGATGAGAATAGAGATGACTATGTTTTGTGGTTAACCATACATACAGTGCGCAAATGCACGCAAATCACGGCTCAGTTTCTTTTCTGTTGCCATCAATTTAAAGTGTGATTTAATGTTTAATTTTAAAACACATTTCACTTCTATAAGTGACACAAATTTAAACAATTATTCAAATATCGTTTATTAAATATTATTTTTGTATATATACTTCAATTTGTAAAACGTTTTAAAATCTTAAACTTGATGATTTAATTAAATAAATTTTATTAATTTGTTTTCAATTATTGATTCAAAATACCTGTAGATATGCTTATTATTAGAAAACATTTCAAAAACTTTTCAAAAATAATGGAGGAAAGAGTGACCTTTACCTAAACAAAATGCTGTACTTTTTGGATTCTTTAAACTGATTTGAAATAAAGATCTCATTCATAACATCTCTAAAATATTATCAAAAGAACAATTCTCACTATTCTTGAGGATGTCATGAATTTAGTTAACGGTAACTATTAAGTCACACTACGCCTCCTCCAAATGCATATTAAAGTCACACTTATTATTATATCACAGTATCATTATTTCCAAATAAACGAATCTTGTAAAAATCTAAACCTTTCTGCAAGAATTAATTTTAAAAGTAACTGTTTTTTAAAGAAAATTTTTTAGTAAATGTTTTTAATTCTTTTCAATGTATTTTTGTTTTGTTAGTCTTTCAAAATGTAACAAAATTAATTGAAATATTAAAATTTTAAAACTCAATCAAATCTTAAATAAAGAAACAGATAAATTCTAATTTAATTGATATTCTATAGGCCTAGAATTTCTCTCTCCTATCAATACACCCTTACCTTTGTGTTGATTGAACGGAATTTCAGTTATTCTGGCATTATATCAGATGACAAACTCTGGCGTATAGTTTCGACAAATTATTTGAACATAAAAATTACTGATATTGAAATTTTAGATTGAAGTAAAATATATCCACTTGAGAAATCTTTCAGTTTTCAATAAGTCTTATCTATATCCTCGATCATTTCATCCTTAATCACACTTTCACCCCTTTTTGATCGAAATCGCTTTAATAGGGTATTATATCGCAAATTAATTGGACATATTTAAGGTTTAATCCTATCTAAGGTTTAATAGTTGATTCATTTAATTTTCTAAAATTTATTGAGATAAGGAACGGAAGGCTTGTGTTGAACCCAAAGTGGATTCAACAGTTTGAAATACTTTGAAAAGTTTCATCTCTACAGAAGTCTAACTTAAAAGCCCAATGAAAGTTCAGTCGAACTGATCTTTCACTGCAAAGCATAGCTGTAGTGAAGTTGTCTTTTGGTTGAAGCTATGCCCACATCTTATAAATATATGACAACCGATAAAGAGAATTCACTATTCTTGAAATGAGTTGATATTTTTAAATGAAAAGTATTTAACAAAAACTAAAAATACATTCAATAGAAACATATCTTATAGTTTTGAACCCAATTATAAAATAATTTCATCGTATTGTGTGATGTTTGGAGTGAATGGAATTCGAGCCAAAAGTATGACACCGTTTAAGAAATTGTCGAAATAGTTGTTATTATAGATCAAATATTATCTATTTATCCAATGAATCATACATTTTCTTAAATTTCAAATACTATATTTTGCATTGAATCAAATATAATATATTATATAAGTTCAGAGAAAATAAATTTTTATTTTCAAAGTAATGCTCACATTTGTGGCATTCAATGAAGAAAACTAACTAAAGAAATAAAATAAAACAAAAAGAAACTGAACTTTTTGTTTAGGCTTAATATATGATATGATGATTGGATAAAATATAAGCCTTATAACAGTCATAACTCGACAAAACTAATAACTATCGACGCGTAAAGAAAAAGTGTAATATTTGATGGAACAGCAAATGTGTGACTCAAGTCATTAACGGGAAAACAGAGAGAAAACTAAAAACGAGAGACAGAAATAATTTTTACTTTAAACATATAAGAAAACACACATAAAAAGCAGTAATAATGACTAAATAGATAACACAAATATGTGTAACAAACATATGCGACAAAAAAGTTGTACTTTTTTCATAACATTTTTCTTCTTCACTAAAAAACATTACATTTTTTTGACTTAAAAGAAAATCACATACAAATTGTGTTAAAAATCTATTTTATTTTTTAGCTAGACTATACTTTTTAGGGGTGTTTGTCTATTGGCGAAAACATTATATAATTCTTATAAATGATACTAATTTTTAAACTTCAACAAAAGTAATGAGCAATTCTCACATCTATAGACTCTATAGAGTAGTTATTTAAGGATTTTATTGGAGCAAAATTAATGGCTTATAATTAATCATAAAATTATAAAAATATTGTTATTCGTAATAATTATTTAAACAAACGATTAGTTCAAGACTAGTATGTTCTTAATGTTTGGAAAAAAGAATAACTTTAAAGAATAAGTGAATAAATAACAAATTATTATTAAATTATACGAAAATATATAATGAATTGACTTTTTTTGTTTGTCATATATATATCAGATATATTTTGATTGACAGCCGGGGCTTTGAATCGCGGCTTAAGTAACTTTTTTAATAGCCAACTATTATTTCTGTGAAACATGTTTTTCTCGGTTCGCCTCTAATATCAAGTATTGGTTAAGTCGTTAGTTGTTGTATTGGTTGCAGAAATATCTTCTCTATTATGCGGTTATATATCATGTTTTTCTGTATTTCATAGTTGTGTGCTATCGGACAAACCACTCACGTCTAAATTGCATTGTTTTACAAAACAAGGGGAACACAAAAAATAAGAGTCGGGAAACCAGTGTTAGAAAGCACTGGCAATGTCTTGCAGTCGAATGTCGTTTGAAATATAAGAGGCTCACAGTCTAATTGTATGGCGATTAGGTTGTGTTCCAGTTCCTCCTCAAAGCCCTGTTGTTCATAATTCAATGGGATTATGGTTACAGACATTAGCTTTCGAGCCAAGAATATTATCTGTGCCTTACGTGACCACAACTATTGTTGTTATACAATACCCAATATTAGGTCTTCACGTAAAGTCTAAAACGTGAAGAACACCAAAAATTTCCTAAATTAACAGATGTCTGTCCAATAAAACATATATTAACTGCACCTCAACTGCTTTGTCCACAACTACTGTATATGTCTGTCAATTAATATATAAACAAAATATCCGATTAATAAAACATAAGATATTTATAATCGCTATATTGTATTGAATAGCAATCAAATCAATTAAATGTGAAAAAATAGTGATTCAGTGGCAGACAATCATAATTCGCCACTTTCTCTACTTTTTTTTCATTGGCAGTCATTCTTTTATAAGAGTTTATCAGAGATGGACTAACGAACCGAATAGAAGCCATGGATTCCTTAATTGAGTACAATTTTTCCTGTATTACTACTATTGTATGGCTATATGTGTGGAACAGCGAACAGATAGTCGTATGAGTTATACCGTATATAACTGTAAATTGTGTGTAGGAATAGGCACTGATGGCAGTGCCCATAGGGCTTATGTGATTCTCACCGGAAAATAACTTCTACATTGAGCACCGAATTGCAACAATTGTTCCAATAATTTCGATACAACAGAGAAGTCAAACCATTAATGCCTTATATTATATGAGAGTTTCATTTGTAAAAAGCATACAATAAAACCTCAAACCAAAGTGACTAATGATATGAGAAATAAAAATGGCTTAATTAGGCGAAACACATGAATGCCGGCGTTATTAGCTTTAGATGAACAGCATTTGCCGAATAGCACACAATTTTTCAGAACTCATTTATTACACAAAATCTCTTATTCTTTAGCCGCAGAGAAATTTCACTATTTTTAACATTTTTTACATTTCCAACACTCAATTTTTAAGATTTTTTATTTTTATTTTCCTAATTTTTTTAGTTATAAACCGCTTAATTATAATTGAGAGCATTTTTTACGATATAATTATTTGTAATTTGATATCTTATTTAATTTTACTCTTTAATGAATGAATAATAACGAATAAAAAATTTAGCGAACTTTAAGTTATTTAAAATTCTTTGCCTAAGTCTAGGAATTATTTTTTTTTAAATTCTGAAAAAATCTGATGTTTAGCTCAAAAGATTTGACAGAACTGTCTTTAAATTAAGCTAAAAATTAAGATTTTTATTAAAATTAAATTATAATAAACAAAGAATATAATAACAATTAAACAACAAATGTCAAAATTCATTTATTAATTTGCTTTTAACAAACTGAAATCCAAGAATTGCATTTAGAATTCACAACAATCGCGAAATTATAGTATTTGTCAAATGTAATCATTTTTTAAATATAATTACTACTGTTTTTATAATTAATTTAAATTCTGTTTATATTTTTATCAGATTTAGCAATCATTTTCTCGTGAAACTAGGCTTTCGGAGGGGTTATTGTCAGGAAAAAGGAAAACATTATTTGGTTCACATATTTTTAAAACTATTATTTAACAATTTTAATGATATTTCTCAAAATTTGGCTCAATATCAATGGTATATTTGGATTCTTTTATAATATTGTGGAAGGGGTTAAGGGGTTACTGAAAGAGCTATTATAACTCAGTACAGAAAGTCTAAGTCTGATAATCACTGGTCTTTATGGTTGCACTCCTTTCCGCATCCTTTATAACCAAATCTTTATAATTAGGTTTTTCGCTTAATTTGTTGTGAATTACGAAATAAAGTCTATAATTAAAAACCTAAGCCTTAATGTGTTGGTCAGTGAAGAATAAGTGCGAAAGAAAGTGAATAATCAAAAAATAATTATACAAATAATTATAGTTAATTAGAACAAAGGATTTAAGGATTAATTTGAAACCAAAAGTAATCGCAAAAAAAGAAACAAAAAAAATGGAAAAAATTTGTTTAAAAGTTATTTTTGAAAAATAAATTTTTTTATTTTCTCCTGTATTTTGAGTTCGGAAAAGAATGCGATTCTTTGTGGATGTAATTCAAATATTTTTTATAAATAGCTTTACATTTTCAGTGAATCCACTCATTGTCTCAATTCTAGTGAGAAGAGATTATTAAAAATGTTTCTCTCATTAATTTATTCAAAGAAACATTTCATCAAAAATTAAATATATTTGTTATAAACGGGTTAGACGTGAGACGTGAAATACATTAAAAATATATTCCGAGACACTGTGCAGATGTTCTGTCTGCCTGTGCTTTGGCCTAACATTTAGACTATTTATATACACAATTGTGTGTCTCTGAAGATAAGCTTCTATTTGAATCTCATATTAAATTATCCTTAGTTTTTGACCGATATATCAGTTGCTCTCTATTTAACAAAAACAAAACTTCTCCTGAAATTATAAAAAAAAAAAATTTAAAACTCAAAGACCATAACCGCTCGCTAAGCATCAAAACCGTGAAATTAATAATTTTGGTTTTGATTACTCAAAACTTTCTTTTTGAAAAAAATTTTCCGAATTTTACAGCTAATGAAAAGAAGAGTTAAAAAAGTAATATGAAATATTTGGTTCCGAATCAATTTGTCAGCTGATTAATTGCTAGCTTAGAGCACGGGAGGCAAATGGCACTTAATGAGCTCTTAGAAAGGCTGTTATCCATTAAAATATTAATAAAATGCTTGTGTTTTAGTTTCAAAATGTATTGTTTTAATCAATAAAATTCTCTTTAAAACAATTGTAATTTAATTCCCTTAATATTCGTTATAATACATAAAATTATTAACAACAAACCAATAACAGAATATCTATTGTCAAATATTACAGCAAAAATTGTTTTGTATATATAGTTTTGGATAAACAGTAACTTTTAATGTGTTATATTAAACCCAGAACTGGACAAATAACTAATAAAACTTATTTGCAATTTTAAAAATATCACCAATACATCGATCAATGACTCGAATCTTTGACGAGAATTTAGTCAAATCTAATCATAACTTATTTTTGTATTTTTTTCTTCATATAATTAATTAATTCATTATTGAGAACATGAATATTAATAATCTTTTGAGAATATTTTGATTGAAATAAATTCATTTAAAATAATTCATTAAAAATAAAATAACAATTAATTAAACAAAAGTATAGATTGGATTAGAATATAAGTGTATTGTATTGTATAAGACTATATCATATTTGGTAGAAGTTATGAATTTATGAGAGAAAATAAGTTTCACATCAATGAAATTGTATATAACTTTTTTTTGACTCACATTTACTTTTCAATAATATTTTTGATTTTTCTATCGATATTTTTACACTGAAATGCATTCAATGCTTTTTCATCTTTTGCTAATCACTGTTTTGTGGACTTTACTAACCGATGCTTTTTCTTAACAACAAAAAGAGTTTTGCGAAACAGAAATTCAAGAATCAAAATGAATTGAATGAATCATTTAATAGTATTGTTTAGTTGATTGTGAAAAATAATAGACAAATAAAAGATCGATTGCTATCTAATAATTGATTGGCCGTGTGTTGGATGTCAGTCACAAATGCCACTCCGGCGATGAGGGTGTACTGCCGGCTGACACGCTTGACAGTGAGCCGGCGGAGATGTCTGCTTGTGGGTGGGGGAGGGGGTGGTGGCTGTTGCGGTTGGCAGCCGTGTTGGGTGCGTTGGACATGTTGTTGGCCAGGACCTGGTTCTGACTGGTTTGGGCCACATTGGCATTAATACCTGTTTGTTGGTGTTTGAGTGCCAGTTGTTGGCGATAGAAGTCCCTCTCCTGACACACTTTGTCGTACGCCTGTCTCAGTTTGTCATATCCTAACCTGAGTTTGTCATATTCGACCCTAAACTTGTCAAACTCGACGCGAATCCTTCCGATTTCGTTCTGTTGTATTCGGAGCTTAGCCTCCAAGTCATGTCTCTGTGCCAGTCGTTTGGTCCTACAGTTTTGTGCATAGCCTCGATTCTTAAGGGTTCTTCTCTTCTGTTTCATTCTAACCACTTCTTCGCGCGGAAATCCATGAAGTTTTTTGTTAAGCTCTCTAACGGTCAGATTAATCAGTTGTTCGTCGTTTAATAAATCAGATTTTGTTCCGGTATTTGAATAATTAGTATTGCTATCAGTGCTGTGGCCACTGATGCCATGGATGTGACTGTGAAATGAGTGATGAATTTGAGAGTTTGAATGGTGTGAATGTCCGTTATGTAACTGATTGTGATGTGTGTGTTGTTGTGGGTGTTGTGTCGAATGCATATCCATTGAGTTGTTCACTATATTTGGGTTAACCATAGTCTGCATCAATCGGTTATGCATTCCAGGCGTTACTGAATTCACGTGAGAATTGCTTTGATTTGATTGCATTTCCACGTATTCGCGCCTCATATTAGGCGAAAGCCACGGACTCTCCATCTCTGGCCCGCACTGACCCCTCAGATCAAGCGGTCCTTCTTGACTGCCTATCACTCCATTAGCTCCATAACGGAGTTGTGCCGTAAGCCATGACATAGACATACCGTTGCTATCATCCAAAAGCCCGTTATGTTTATTGCACGTATCGATAGCTGCCTGTGCTATGGCAGGACTGGTCATATTGCCTGCGGAAACGGGTGCGAAAGCAGGCGAAGGCGGCAGTGAATTACCCGAAGGCGAGTTCGTGTTGGGAGGAGTGCCCGGAGTGTTGGCGGCCAAAGCGATTTGCTGTTTCCTGTGGTCGGGAAGACCGCCGTTAACCATAACATTGTGAACGAGTCTTAATTGTTGATCGTTTGGACAGTTTTGAGACGAATTCACGTTATTGTCATTCATTTGACGGCAATTACTATTGACAGCACTCGCGGCGGCGATTTTGGCCGTTTCCTGTTTGACCACTTCCTCCAGATGTTCCAGATCTAGACTGGAGAGGTCGTGAACATAATCCTCGGTCGACATGGCGCCGGGCTCGGAGTCCATGATGGCCAAGGAGGGGTACAGAACACTCAACACTGTGGCAAATGTGTGTCAGACACAAACACTGTTCCGCAAAGGGTTTTATTGCACACTCTTTCCACTCTTTGGATGCTTTGGTGTGTTTAGAGCGTTGTCTTCACTGAATTCAACGCCAATTGTTTTTACATATTATTCTTTGTTTCAGAACTCTCTTTCCACAAGTTTGATGACAGGGAAAAGAAATAAACTGCAAGAGAGAAAGTTGTATCAAAATAGTCGGCCTTGAAATGCAATTTAGTGGAGAGTGAAGTGAAACTAAACTCAATCTTAAGTATTATCAGAGAAGAGAGCGCTCGTCTCAAACTTGTTAGAGACTCAAGAGTCTAATGAAGACTACGTTTATATACTCTTATATAAGCAAAATAGGCCTTTCTTTCATATCACTCTATGGATGCGCTCATAGAGTAATGAAAGACTAAAAACTTTTAGTTTTACACTTTATAGCAAAGAAAAGTGCAATACTTTTTGCAGATCATAGTATACAAAGATTGTACGGTATTGCCAGCGCAATAGGTTTGCCGTCTTTGGCACTCGACCTAAACCGCAACTAATATTATAGGGTTTAACTGTAATCATATTCGTCGCTAAACCATATCATCGCATAGGGTTTGTATACAAGTAGTAGAAGAAAATACTTATACAGTATAAGTTTGAGACCAAAAAAAGTTGTTAACTTTTGTTTCATTAAAATTTCTCTCTTTTTATTTATTTCTGATATTTAGCTCATTATATAAGATAAGAAAAGTCTTAAGAAATAAAACAAATTAAAAAAAATCTCTCACTTTATCAATAATCTCTAAATTTATATTAAATTTGAATTAAGATAACTTAAGGATTAAAAGATTATTACTTTTGAAATTTTCTAAAAAAATTATGTAATAATGAATTTAATGAAATTATGAATAAATTTTTAAAAGATATCATCAATAGCTTTATGTTCAATACTCTCTGATCCCTTGTTTAGCCGATACAATGGATTGTATGAAGTTGTGAATAGAGTACTTCACTTTCCAGAACAGGCATATAAATGGGACGAATATATGACAAATATTGGGATTTTGGCAGATCTTTAAGCAGTTATAAAATTAAACTACTATTTCAAAGATTTTTTGGTTTAAAAGTTTTAGGAAAACACATAAAATAGTTTTAATTAATTCTAATTTATAGATATGTTAAAACAGGGAATTCTGTTTCAGTGCTTAACTCTTTGCTTAAGAACTAAATAAATTACTCAAAATAAAGAACTTAAGAAATAAACTGTTTTTAGATAATTAAATAAATCAAAAGTAAAAGTAGAATAAGTCTTATATTTCAACTAAATTTTTCATTAAAAAGTCATTATGATATTTTCAAATATAATAACAAAATGATTCAAAAATTCAAATAAATCTCAGTTCAGATGAACTGAAAATTTAGTTTTCAATAACTTTAGAATAAAAGCAAAACTAAAATAATAATATTTGAATTATACCTCATTGTGTCGAATCAGTTGAGTTGAGAAGAAATAGCAATAATTTATTTGTTGTTTTCTTTGAGAGATCACACAAAACGTTATTAAATTTTTTAAAGATGTGAAATTGACTGCTCCTCTCTCTCTCTCTCTCCTCCCCTCTGCTCTCACTTTCAAAAATATACGTCAAAGAGTTAAAGTTGAGAGACAGTCACAGCCACAATGATGTTTGAATGTTTGACTACTGTAGTGGTTGTGTTGTGTCGGTTCAACTAAAAAAACTAAATGAGTATAAACTTAGTTTTCATTTTGGGCCAAATCCAAACATACAGTTCTTTTATATACTAAAAAGAAAAAGTTTTTTCATAATCACAAACGAAAAGCATATATCACTTTCTTATTTAACTCTAAACTCTGAAGTTTTTTGCACACTCTATGGTGTTCTACTCCACTCTGGAGTTTAAGTCCCTATAACTCTCAAAGAGTGAGTGAAAGTTATATAAGAGTAGAGAATATGAGAGAATAGTATATATCGGAATAGAAAGAGACCGAAATGAGTTGTTGGGCGACTCAAAGAGATTTTGGAAGTGGAAGGAACAGAAGGAGCACTGGATATATGCTGGGGTCAGCACTAGATATAGTCGGAATTCAATCTGTTTGAGCGGTCGCCCCTCCCCTTATCTAATCGGAGCACAATTTGGCGTTGGTTTGGGTCCAGACGTGTGCCCAACAAAACCAAATATAAAATAAAAAATCTTTTTTCAATTCTTACGTTTGTTTTGCAAACATTGATTCACTTTTGGATGTAAAGCAATGGAACACAACTGATGCGACTGACGAGTGGAGTGAGTGTTCAACACAGCTCTCCTCCAACTATGAGTTCAATACATATTATATTATACATAACTGTAAATTCTATTTATTCACCATTTATTCAGCCCCTCTCCTCTCCTAATAGCTCGAGCACAGGCGGTTATGGTGACGCACTGACTGACAGCACTCCACTCTTGTTCTTTATGAAGATTCTCACTGAAGAAGGACAATATCAAAGATGTGATTACAAGAGGGACTTAACTATAGTAGTGTGACGTCTGATCTGTGGGCTGGGACTCAATGTATTTGTTGCATATGTCGAGGAATTGTTCCATCACTACATCACTATAACTGTCGAATGGATTTTATTAATAAATCTTATTATCAGTTATGTATTCATAAAACTCAGCGATAATAATGAGAAAGTTATGAAAGTTATAACAAATTATTTGATAAAATATAAAAGTTATGAAACGAATAGAAGTTTGAAATTCAAAGTACTTCAGAAATTATAACAAAACGCATACATTATTAACAGATATGACTTCAGCCAAAAGTATATTATATTATGCAATCATATATTTTCATATATTTACATATTTGTTAGTTATTTATTAATTTTTAGACTTTTGTTCCAATCAAACCATTCACTAATAACACACAAAACAATTAGTTCTATTGATATTAAACCAATCTTTAAGTTACAAATTGTTTGATTTATTTAAAGTCTTATAGCATTTAAATAAATTTAATATAAATATGTCTGAAATAAACTAACTATTTCTTCAAATGTGGGCAAATTCAGCAGAAAATGATAAAATAAAATACTTTTATCTCAAATTCTGATAAATTGTTATATCATTTGTAATAAAGTATTCCTCTGTATTTAAATGATATGATAATTTTAACTTTTTTACATCAAATCTCACTTTTTTCTAATATTAATTATAATATTCTTTTAATAATCTAATAAAATATAAATGTATTTATTTTAATTTAAAATGTTTTAAAACCTATTCTATGCTCTTTCAGAGTCTATAAATGGATTAAATAAATGTTTGTTTGGGTTATGGCATAACAATTGTTTCATTAATAGCCGGTGACTAAAATTGTGGCCAAAAAAGCGCAAAGTTATGAGAAAAGCAATGTTTAGTCCATAGCTTTTGATGAAAGCTGTTGGGGGAGAGGGAGAGAGTCAAACATTATAGATAACCATTTTCAAGATGAATGCATTTTTCAATAAATTCCGTCATTCAGTCAATTCAACATACCATTTGACGGATTTGTTGGACCGAATGAAAAACATTATAAAAGGTCATCGCATTTCACGATAGCTCTACTGTTCGTTACATTATATCGTGATATACTAACACACGGACAACAATAGTGTTTATATGATATAAAAGCATATGAGTATAATAAAAATTATGCGCTCACTCGCTCAGAGTATGGCCACTCAGTCTTCCTAAAGAATTCAGTCCCCATTCCCCTACTGAGACTTGTAGGCGCTTAACTGTAAAAACTTTTAAGTCTCACACATAAACACAATACAGTTTTAGTTATACTACTGAGCAATACTTCATATACTGTACTCTGTTTAGTAGTATTTTTGGACACTTGTGCTCAAAATATATAAACTTACTATTTCTGACTATTCTCACGATAAATGTGCAAAAGTGCAACAGGACATAGAGGAACGTTACATCATATCCAACATCACTTTCGCCTCTCTCTCTCTCCGCTCCTCTTCTCCGCTTTATCTTTTGCTCATCTCTATAGTTATCGATATAAAGTGAATCAAACATAAGCTCTGATCGCCTGAAAACAAATTGAGTTCAAAAAAATTATATATAAATTTCACTTTTATTTCAAACATCAATTGTCTATCAAATAACACACAAATTGATGAAAACTAATGTATGCAAAGACTTGTGTTAAGTATAATCATTTGAAAACAAAATATAATTTAAATTTATTCGAAACAATAGTTTATAACTTATAAAAGCGTTTATATTTGAGTTAATTATTAAATGGGTTTAAAAGAATGTTTACAAGAATTAAATAAAATGTTTTATTTTTCTAATTATAAGCCAAAAGCAATCAAACAATTAGTCTATTTATGAGTGATTCGGTATAAATCACTATATATTGTGAATCCGTTCCGCAACCGGTTATACATATAGTGGTTGTTAGAGTTGTTAGACTTAGTGCCAGAACTTCAGAGTTGGCAATAAGGCTGACATCAAACATATCAAACAGTATCTATTGTGTGGAGCACTCGAAGAGTCTGTAATGGATCACAGGTCCAAAGATACTGAACTAATTTATAAACAAAGCCGAGTCTTTTGCATAGCATTCCAGGTGAGAAAGATCAGGACTCAACTCATCTCTGAATAGCAAAACAACTTAAGCAACATTTGACAGAAAGCAGCAGACATTCGAAGCGTACGCTTTCCAAAGCGTATGGCTTTTTGTGCTATAAGTGTGGCATAACTATAGACAAAGTGAATCATAACATGTATTGAAGGTATCATTCATTGCGAGTAAACTTTTGCAACATTTAGTGCAAAGAAAGCTAAGCCTTATATTTCGGATGAATGAGTTTTAAAGTTCTTCTGTTGATCACAAACACAAACTCAATGAACAACTCATAGCACACAAGCAGTGAAGAGATATGAAGACCGGGAGCACTGGAAAAGAGATGAGAATATTGTTAAAACTGAGAGCTTTGAGAGAGAATAAGTTGCTTTCGATATACGTTTTTGCATAAATTATATGGGGTTTGGGTCGCATTCGCACAGATACTATCCATAAAACTGTCTGCTATTCAAAGCCAAACTCTTCACTATTTATTCTGTTTTTTACTCTGTTTTCACTACTTTTTTACGTTCAATTTGTTCCGACACGAACCACCACTTTTCAAACCGGGCTCTACTCTCACAACAAAACAAAGAAACGAAAAAATAGTAAAAAAAAGTTTATTTTTTATCCATTTCTCCAAAAGCACTGCACATTTACTCTATTATTCCGATAGTTTTTTCTTCACTTCGTTCACAGTTTTTTAAAATTCAAGTTATGTCTCACTTAACCCAATGTGTGTGAAGACAGAAAATTTCTTTACGCATAAAATTCATGAATACCTAAAACAGTGAAACATTAAATATTTTCTCTTCTCTAACGAATAGATTATTCGAAAAATTTTCTTTTTCTGTTTGAATCGATAGAAATAAATTGATTTGAATTGAATGAACTATTTTTATATTATGACTGCATTAGTGATATGTGTTTAGAATGAGTGGCGGATTTCGGCAAAACTATTCATATATTAAAACCTCTATTAGTGTTTGAAAGAGTTATCCGCCGTTACGAGTGTTTACCCCAAAACTGTTTGCTTGAATTTGATCTCTGTTTTAGATGCAAATTGTGTTCTGAGCCAAAGCCACTCTTCACATGTGTGTGTGATTTAATGGTTATGGCCTTAAAGTTAGTTTTGATAGTTATTGCTGTAATAATAAGATTTCATTTTGATTCAACATTTTTGTCAGTTTTTCTGAAATATATAACTTCTATACAACTGGTTTGAGAATTGCTGAGTTAGTGCTAATAACATGTAAATATATTAGTACTTTAACTGTTATAATAGTGTTGTCGGTATTTCCTACTCAAAGAATGAAGTGTTTGTCCAATTTATGTCAAACTAAATACTGGCTTAAATGCTTAGAGAATGTCTCAAAAACACTTTTATTTATGACCCTTCCTTCGCATGCCTTTCCTCAATACCCAAGTGTATACCCTTTACAAAATTTTTGAAAAATAGTAAAATAGAATAACTGTCAGAAAGAGGACCACAATATTGAGTCAATGGTCTCAATGAACATACAGTATAATACATATCCATATGCTATCCTGATATGTGCCTTCTCCTCATCCCCACTCCATTTGGACACAACTCTAATTCGATATTATCTTAAACTATTATATCTTTAGTAAAATGAGAAAAAGACTAAATTCTAAACATTTTTTTGTTTCACTCAATGTTTTTCTTTATGTCTTTTCAAAACTTAAATTTTTGACATTTCTTTTATTTTATCATAATTTTTAACTAAATTATTCATTTTGAGGATAAACTGTAAGAAATCATCCGAAGAAAACATATTTAAGTCATTTATGAATGTAAAAAACGAGACACAACTAAATAGACTAAAATACTCCGCAATAACTCCTAACTCTCTCTCGTTTTCCGACTGATCTAATACACTCTTAATTTTCGAAAAAGAGTTGAGAAAACAACATAAAACTAAACCAAAACCAATATTGAGTTACAGTAAAAAAATCTATGAATATTTTAAGAATTATTTTAAAGGATGTGATGTGAATCGCGTGATATAAACTAAATATATTAAAGATACAAAATTTTAATCAGTTAACAGTATTATTGGCATCACTTCCTGTTGGCTAATAGTACTGAACAGGAAAGAGGGGGTGAAAACAGATATGCATTCATTCTATTAAATTTTTTTTTTAAATTTTTTCTTCCCAAGTACAATATATTAGTAACAATGCATAGGTGCTCAGAGACGATAGAATATTGGAATTTTTACCCCGCTAACAAATTTCTATTTATTCTAAGTAAATCCTCAACCTTTTCTGAATGAAAGCCACATAATATGCTTTGGAAAATCAAACCAATTGATTATGATTTAGATATGCAGACGGAAAGTATAAATCGCGATATTGTTTGCCAGATTAGTACAATTGAATGTCCCTTAACTTTTCGCTGAGCCAGTTAGGCCCAGGCAAGTGCAATACTTGTCCAATATGCTAGAGATACAAATGGTCAGATAATGCATTTGAAACTCTTGTGCAATATTTTTAAGCCATCAAATCTTTACTAGCTCATTGTCATAGCTTTAGTTATGATTCGGAATGAAAAGTCCAACTTTAATAGTTGCAAAGCACCTGTGCATTGTAAAGATGACACTATTCTCTAACTTACTTTTAGTTTTTTACTTAAAATGAAAATAATTTTAATTTTTTAATGACTATCGATTGGTTTGAATCAGTTATTCGTTAAATAATATATAAAATTGTTATTTAAGGGCTAAATGTTTAGGCAATATTGTAAAGGTTTGACAGAGTATTAGACACTTATGTATTCATATTAGGAGTGACAGGTTGTATGGTTGCAAAACAGGGCTGAATATAATAAAGGTTATTGCAATTGCCAGTCAAAAGAAAGAGCGACAACACTCTAATATGTGTTCCTAAATATTCTAATATAAGCGCCGAAATGAATATGAAATATATTTATGTGAAAAAATCTTTTATACATAAAATCAATACAATTCCTAACATTGAATTGCATATAAAGTTATGTATGAATTCATAGCTTTTACTGTTAGTTTTGGAAAAACTAACATAAGTTGAAAGACTGTGAAAATATTAAATTATTTTAGAAGTATATGCCCTTAAAGTGTAAGCTCTAAAAGCTCGACCTGTTATTACTTTTCCTGAGAGGCCAATCGACAAGTGAATACATTACTAATCCATAAATCTTAAATAATTTTATCGTTTATTTGAATTTTGGGCGTTTGCCTAATCGATGAGCAATATATGTACAAAAATAAATACTTTTCTGTTAAATCACTAATAATAAGGCACTAAAATTGAGAAAAACTAATAGTTTTTATAAAATTCTTTATAATGTTTATAATTATATTCTATATATACTAAATGAATGTCTTCGTTGCTTATAATACAACAATCGTTAGCACTTCAACAGTTCAGTTAAAATGTGAAAAACTTGTGATATTTTTTTACATAACATATCGTATATCATAAAAAATTCAATTTAGCTTAAAATATAATATTTTATTGGATCGCTCAGAGAAAAAGAGTATTTTGTAATTTATATTAATAGCTTCCGAATATTATTAAGTACTGTTCAATAATATATCAAAAGTGTTTCGCGTAATTATCGTTTGTTATAAATTATCAAAACCATAGACTTATTCTATATACAGTACATTAATATTAATAATTTATTTGCATTCAAATATGTTTTTACATACAGTATATTATTATAAAGAATAGGCTCTTTAAATACAATAGGAATAAATTTAGCGATAATTATATGATTGAATTTTATTTTTCTAACTTATATTTGCGTCAAAATCAAAGTTAAAATCATAAAAAAAAACTAATAAATATTTTGAAAAATATATAATTTATCAATAGTTTTGTTGTTTAAAAATTCATGTGATTATAGTTTAAATGCGTGTCAAGAAATTTATACTTTCTTTTAATATTATTGATGTTGTGTTTTGACTAATGCTTATGCTTAGGGTATCGTAACTCAAATGTCAAACCGAGCGCATTGACTAACAATTTTTGATATTTTTCACATTTAATATTTCTAAAACGGTTTATACTTTAAATATTGAAAATTTTATAACAAAAATATCACAATTCCATAGAGGCGTTAGGATATTCTCAATTGGTTTATACCGCAGAGGCTTTGCTAAATGCAATTCTCGCAATGGAAATGTATTACACAATCTGTGCATTGATTTTAAATATAAGAAGATTTTTGACGATTGCGACGAACAGAATATGTGTTTGAGATTGAATAGAGAAGGACAGGGAGAAGAGTCGCACACATATGCGACAGCACGCATACAAATGTGCCTTAAAATAAAATCTATAAAATGTAAGTTTATCTTTCAAAACCGTCAAAATAATAATACAGTGAAACAAAACTCACAATCATTTCAATACAGAATTTATCAATACATTCAATACAATACCAGAATGTCTGACTGAATATTTTAACTCATATGTCAAAAATGATTTTTTTCGGTAAAAATCACAAAAAAAGAATACATTTAGACATAAAATAAGTCTTTAAGAGCTTCAGCGAGAATTGTGTTGCTCTGTATTAACATATAATGAATATAATTCATATTCGAGTCATGTTTTTTAGTAATTATACAAAACATTTAACACTTTTTTCATCTATTTTTTATAAATGATTAAACATGTTATCAAATTATAATCTTTGGTCTACTTTTTAAAAATTAATCCTTCCAATAATTATAGTTTGTCTGAAAATGACTTTTGATATATGATTTTCAAAATATATGAACTTTGATTAATCATAATTAGCTAAATTGATTTGCAAAAATAATTTTTCCTGATCAAATTATTACATGTTACCCTCTTTTATATACAGTTTTACAGTATACTTAACCAAAAAAAAGTGCATTTTGTGATGGAATATCATCACCTGTAGGTTAAAATTATAGTCAACACTACATATCAGTGAATGCATTTATAAATCTTAGAAAGATTTTTAAAAAATGGTTAAAAATTCTTATAAATACCCGATAAACTGATTTATTTGAGAGAGCATATACAGTAAAGAGTGAGTGATAGGAAATTCAATGAGAGAGTGAATGAAACCAAAACTTTAATTGTTATCTAAAATAATTTCGATATAATTGAAACGTTTCTTTAATTTATAAATTATAATTAAGATATTAAATCCTGTTTCCAGCTAATCATGACTGGTATATTTTAACTATTTACTTATTTCCAAATTTTTAAATACTGACAATTAATAAATAATTTTAATTCACAGAATAAATGATTGCCTGAATTCTCAGTTAAAATTCTATTCTGTAGTGCATATAAGTATTGTCTAAGTTTTGATATTTGAAGCGACAATAGATTGAATGAAAAGTTATAGTTATAGCAAGTCTTGAGAGTAACTGTGAATTCTGTGTTCATTTGCGACTTCGACGACATCGTTATACGAATTATGTTTGGTCTTATAGTTTGCAAACAAAATTAATAGCAGTTGTGGTAGAGTTGAAAATCAAAGCTCAAAAACCAAAATAAAGAGAACGAACTAAAGGGCTCTAAAAAATAAACTCATGATTAGAATCACGAGTCCATAGACGCCAGTGTCCGGAAGTAATGAAGAGAATTATGTATAGGGAGGGTGTCTTTGCTTCCGTCTATTTCTCTACTCTCATCTCTTAACTGAGTTAACACTAAAGCAAACTTTGTTCCAGTGCTTCAATGATCGCAAATCACGATTGACTGAACGAATGGATTCTTAGTTAGAAAAATAAGTCAAAAATTTTTATTTGAAATATATTCTGTCAATGAGTGACGAATTCTGTGCCACAAAACACTTGACATGATATACTGTGCAGTATAAGGCAAAGCCATCATTGCATGCACTGGTTTACTACAGAATATTGACTTTAATAGCATGAGTTAAGGTCTAAAGACTCTAAATGTTGGTTTTCCTCCACTCGTTTATAGAGTAAAAAATGTATGTTTAAAATGAGAATATGTTAAGAGTCCGACTCATTAAATAATAAGACAACCGTAAAAATTCTTCACAGAAACTGACATAAGAAATGGTAGAGCACTGCTAGTTATCCTCCACTACACTATCATTTATATTTACAAATTGATATCACACATGAGCTAAATATATATTCTGTTTTTTGCCACAAATACTTTTAAAATAATATTCACTATTAATATAAGTGAAAATTCAAAAATATTTGAATGCAAACAGAAATTCATCTGTAAATCAACTGTTTGTTAATAGAGGTTTTGTATATTTTCTATAATATAATGAGAACTTTATTTATTTATCACTTTTTTCTGAGTTGATGTCAGTCTCGAGTTCTAAAGTTATTTATTTATTAATTTTCGTGATTTTATAATAAGTTGTTAATCACAAAATCAAAATACACTTAAAAGCTTCCAATCGTTTGACTGACTATTCATTAATCACTGTCAACACTGGTTGTCGTGTTTTTTCTTTAATAGTCTTTCTTTCGATTTACTAATACTACTAATGAGTAATTCGAGCGAAGAATTAATTGATTGCTTGCAAATAGTTTTAAATGTTTAAATAATATTCTCTTAAATTGTTAAATAATTTACTCAATTATATAAAAAAATTTATCATTTGATGGATAAAAATGTAGAATAAATTATTAGAATATGAGTTTAAAATGAATCTTGATAAATTCTTACATTTGGATAATACATGAAATCAATTATTTAATTAATCCATCACTCAATCAATAAGTTGTTAAATAAGTTATGTTTTAATTAATAGAATAGAAAAAGTATTTAATTCTGTTCAGTAATGAGTATATAATTATAAATTATTCAAAAGCGGACACAAAAGACAAACTCGAAGACAATGGTGTACTCAGTGTTGCACCGTTTGAATGTGTGAACCGAAAATAGCTCACAACAAGTCAACTCACCATTTCCTGCACCAAAACACACACATATATAATGGTTAGAGCCATATATCACTCATCAAGTTTTCATCCAATTTTCTTTTGTGTTTAATTTCTGAGATAACGTTAGAAAAGGAATTGTTTAAACAATTAGCCAAACGATACACAAAACCCTAGAATATTGTCAATTAATTAAGTGATAAATCAAAACATTTTAATTTAATTTTTGTTTTTTTATTTAAAATTTAATTTCATTTAATTACGAAAATACTTACAATTGACGGTAAATTCTTTGCACAAACACTCGCCTTCAGTGCATTCTATTATATAAAACTTAATTACATTATTTTGACAAATAATAACTGTTTTGTCGGACAATATTTGTAGAATTAGTGAACGGATGATGAATTGGGCTCAGACTTAGACTCATTCTCTTTCTATTCTTTCTATAAAATAATCTCATTTTCTTATTCTCATTACACAATAAACTTATACTCAAGAATAGAGACAAAACTTTTTTTAAAAGATTTAAAATAGCACAGAGAGTAAAATGAGCCAAACATCTAACTATGCCTCACAACGAGACCGGAGGAGAATAGGAAAAGATGAGAAACGAGGAGAGAGAGGAGAGGGAGGAGAAGGAAGAGTGAGAGAGGGGGAGAGAGTGAGAGAGAGATTACACAATAAGTTCTATCGAATGCCACAAAATTTGAAAAGCAATCCTCAGTTAAGCTTAAAACTCGATGCCATACGACATGCGATAAGAGCCTCACATTTTCTCCTTTGCCTCTCTTCTCCTGTATTTCTATTCTCTCTCTCAATCTCTTCTACGACTGAATTTAGAACCAAAAAGCGTGCGATTGTTTCCCCAGTCCTACAAATATTTTTTTATTTTATTTTACACTTTTGTAAATACATTTATAAATCAATCGTGAAGTTATGTTTTTTGTTGTCTTAAACATACTGTTCCTACTGTTCCCCTCTCACAGCTGTTTTCAAAAAACTTTTATGGAATTTAAAATGAATCCAAATATAAGTTATGAAAGTTGTTGCACAAACTTATTGTCCATATTTCTGGTCAAACAAAATGATTATAATTTTTTTGAACAAAAAATTCTATAGGCTTTCTCAGCTCACTGTGCAGAATGTCTACCATTCCCTATCATTTACTATTGTGTTTGTCTTCCATTATAATTGTTTAACTCAATAGTGACAGCAAAACAAAATAAATTGATTTTAACGCCAATATTATTGAAAGAGATTTCTAAAGAAAAGTTTTCTTATAGTTTTTATTGGAATTTACAAATAATTAATTATTTTTAAATCTATTAGTTGTGACACAACTTATGGTAAAAACTAATGCAAAGCTCTTTAAAATATGTTTTCGACACCAAATGTGTCATCAATTCTGCAAAGATATGAAAACTGATTCTTCATTACTCAACTGATTCCCTCTTAAAAGTCATTAATTGTTCAAAAGCCAAAACTAAGTGATTATAATTTTAATCATTTTTGTCACTTTAATTCTATTCATCATTTCGTTTGCATTCAATTCATTTTTATAGTGATAATAGAATACCTTTTCACACCTACTCTAAGGAACTGTTGATTGCATTACAAAAGGAATACAGAGAATAGCATTAATTTCTATTTTTTCTCTCATTCTTACTCTCTATTAAGGAATTGAAAATATTTAAGAGAAATAAAACTGTCATTTGGGCTCATTTTATGAATTTGAACCAAAGATGTCTTACTATAGTGATAGAGTGGAGGATAGAGTATGTGTGCGTATCTGTGCTGCTAAATGTTGTTCATGTTTGAGCTGTTATTTTTAGTTTTGTTTGCAGGTCATGCATGTCATGCATTTATGCATTTAAACGCCGCTTAGCCCACGCGCTCAACACCGATGCTTCAGCTCATGGACTGACAAATTAAACCAAACACTCGTATAATAAGTCTATAAGAACATAATTTTATAATTATAAAATAATTGGTCACAAACACCGCTTAATTAAAGTTTATTTTTAACAATAATTGACTTTTATTATACATTTGTATTTCAATTTTAAAAATCAAGTTTTAATCTTTTAATTTCTGATTCGTATATCAATTTACTTTCATTTCCCGTCAAAAGAAAAAAATAAAGAATATCTGATAATTCCAACTTTGCTTTCACTGTAACTCAATATCTTTCTACCCTAACTCAATTCTTTCAAGTTGATAACTTAAAAACAAACTTGGAACTTTTTTTATCAGCTTTTTACTAAAAAAGTTTATCTTGTTTTTCATTAAAACTAAATGAATAAAAACAATATTTTAGGAAATATTTTATTTCGACAACGAATAGATCGAAATGAATAGATTTTTATTGGAAAGTTGTTTATTGAGACACTCGTTGGGCATCTCAGTGCTAACTATTAATTTGTAAAAAAGCTCTTTTTCAAGGGAGAGGACATACTGTACATTAGGGAATGGTTGGTCCGAATATAAGGCTTGATATAAATAGACAATAGATTGTCAACATTTATGGCAAATTAAAGATAATTCAATTTAGAGATCGTTTCACAAATGTCTGATATTTAGATAGAGATTCAGATCTAAATAAAATATATCGATTCGACAAACTTTGCCAAACTTATGATAGGCTCTACTTTTACTCAACTCTCAAACGGCACTAAATTCTTATTTTTCTCCTTCAGAAGTTAGTCAGTAATCTAATCAGACTTGAACTGATAAACTGGAGATCAAATTGTTACAGAAGAAGCACTCGGTTCTCAAAAATTATAAACCATTGATTGGGAGAAAAGTGAATGAAAATTAACAGAAATAAGAGTTGAAAAAGAGATACTCAAACACATAATCGTTGCGAATCAATAAAACGTTTGAACTCTTTTTGCTGTAAATGTATTGTCAGATAATTTATAGGGACATAACATTGACTCTCATTATAAAAAGTGCCTCAAAATTGCTGCCAAAATATTGAATCTTTTTCTTTGTGAGACGAGCCGTCCGTATATCCCATTCTAGGGCTAACTTATCTGTTTATCATTGAATGTAATACTAGAAGAATAGGCTTCACTCGAATCAGATAAAGCGATCTAAAGATGCGGTCTTTCTCTGCATTCAATATATCACTGCTTAGCCATAAATGATGTAATTTTGTCGCAAACCATAGTTATCATGATTTTATGCACTGATGAATACATGAGCCCTAATTCCAAACGTCTGTCTTCGGAGACAACGCATTATATTGCGATTGAGTTAAGTAGTGAACAGTTCTCTATTTCACTCACTCTCTAACTATTGAGTGAATAAACATCAGATTTAAGGGCCCAACAAATGCCATATAGAGTACACACCAGTTATCGCTCGGTTGCTCTCTTCTATCAGATAAGGCTTATTATTAGTTAATGAGGCCGTTCTCCTGATTCCTAATGCTTTTTAAAAGAAGTTTCCTTAAGAAAAAATTTCTCTAAAAATTATAATATATTAATGTTTTGTTAAATTTATAATTATTTTTTAAAGTTAAGAACTAAATATATTTCTAATTTAGAAATTGGAAGAAAATTCCTGAGTTTCCACTTATTCACGTCACTTGAATCGCATCTTCCTTTCGGGACAAGCATTTAGAACAAAGTCCTCTAAATGTCAGCTTTAATTCTCATTCATTCAATGCTTAAATTAACATAAATTAACTAATTATTGTAAATTATTTTCCTGTGATTGGAATAAATGCTTTTTCTTATATAATATACAAAAGAGTGATAATTAAATTTATTTACTTGCCAACTTTATATGAGAGCAATGGTATTGTTGCCAACTCTCACATCATATTCAATGGGTTAATCAAATACAGGGTATTTCAATAAAGTGTATTACAGTATAATATATTTCATATAAGATATAGAGAACAAACATAAATGTATTACACTTTACTAAAACAGAGTGTAGTTATTGTCCTTTAAAAACATTTGTATTTGTATTTATTTTTAGCTTTATATCTCATTTTATGATACGATATGGAAAAAAATTCGAGTAAATAAACAAAGCATTTGATTAATTTGTGTCTTCATATCTAACCAATGAGTTATTTCTTTTTCTTATGTAAAAAACACGCTCTAATTCTTAAGATTGTAAACATTATAAGGATTTAAGCGAAACATGAGATTTCATGAACAGTGGGTTAATGAAAAAAATGTTGAAGTCTAGAATTAGATTACATCAGGGATGGCTAATGGAATCTTCTGTCAAATATCACCTGACTATAAGTTATAAAAATATAGAAACTCAGTCTCAATGCATAATATTATAATTTAATGTCCACCTCTTCTATAGCTTATAATATTTTGACCAAAACAACAATCCATATAATATCCTCTAATCCAACCTAATTTGCCCCTCTCTGTGAATACTTAATTATTCTAAATGTTTTTGTTTTTTGTTAAATGTTTTTTTTTATCAAATACTTTATCTCAGATTTTAAGATTATATTAAATTAACAAAAGACATGAAATATATCGAGTTTTAAACTAATTTGTTTACAGTTTAAGAATTCTATTATTCTTTGACAATACGTTTGTTGGCTTTTATTTTTGGAAATCGGGATAACATGTAACTCAAGCCAACACTTATAGCTTGGTAGCAATTTATAGTTCTATTAACACAATAATAAAAATGTTTGTTATACAGTAAGTGTAAATATGAAAGTTTGTTTTCTATTCGATAAATATATTTCTACATTTTGTTTGAAATGATTATTCTATCGAAACATTTACTATATTTCAAATTTTTGTTTTATATAAAACAATCACTCAATTGTAGTGATAGTAAAAAAATATCATAAGAGTTATGTTTCATATTTTTTGGATCTGAATTTCAATCTAATAATAACGAAAGGAATTTAATTTTTGATTTATTTGTATTTGAGATGCCCTTTGGTTAGCAGTCATTACGCTTGTTCTCTCTCCTCTCCCCTCCCCTCCCTCTCCAATCTTGAAATAAAGCAAATAAAATTCAAATGAACGGTAGAGGACTGGGAAAGGACTACTTGGACTGTGTAATCAAAGATAGAATAAAATTTTTATGATTGCTTTAGAATAGTTGGTCTCACGTAAGAGTGGTTTCAAATATAAATTTTTGTTCAAAAACATTGAAATTATTTTCGATAAACAAAACTATTTTATCAATTGAATGGAAGGATATTTTTTTTTATTCAGACGGATATATCATATAATTTATTAGATTTTGACTTTTGAATAACTGCCTCAAGCAATGAATGGACAATATCTGAGAATCGGATGTATCGAAACAACATTCTTCATCAATAATAGAAAATTTAAACTTAAAATTGGAGTACTTTTGATATTTGTAGAAGAGATGCATTCCTTTGGTCATCAAAATCATCTTTGTTTGATTTATTGTCAAAATTGTTAAAATAATATAAAGCACATCAACATTAGGCATGGTTGCATCTCTACCGGCATTTACATGTAGTATTCCTCTTGAGTTTATCACTTACAATCTTATAATTAAATTATTCTGAAAATTCAAACTAATTCGGTATTAAATTATGCTTTTTGGTTAAGTTTGTTTAGGTAAGCAAGCTTATGTTTAAAAAGTTCTATTTTGACCCCTGTATGTAATAAAGTCGTTTTACATGCTTATAATGTGTTTATTTAATGTTTTTTTTTTATACAAAACTCATTAAAACAGTAAAATATTGTTTTAAATTAGTTTATTTATGATATATTTTTAATACAAAACTGTATGAAAATATGAAATAATATTCAAATGTAGCGTAGTTTTGGTTTTTTCAATACAAATCTCAGGGAAAACAGTGAAATATTACTAACTCTTTCGGTGGCGCTTCCTAAAATTTGCCTGGGAGGGGCACCTTACTAAGAGCTTATAGGGATGTCCGGCCAAAACGCTAGGAAAGGTGTATTCTCGGCCTTAAACATCCTTGCATTTCATGAAATTTTCACTGAGTTTTGTAATATTACAACCATAATTACCCTTGACTATATTATATGTTTACGCTTACAGAAGATAAATTCAGGGAAAGACAATATGAAAAATGCAACAAAACATCAATATTTTAGTCAATAATATTAATTATAATAAAAATATTTATAATGTGTTTATAGTGTTATCGATTGGATTTAAATTAGTTATTATCGATTGACGACTCGCACGTACACAGGCTTTCAAAGACACTTAATTCCGATCAATCTTTGAACCGACACATAACCATCACTTTTGATATCTTATTTGTAATATTAAGTCAAACAAGAGATAATGAGTTAATAGAATATTCCGTAAATACTTAAACTTAAAATATAGAATAATTACTTTTCTAAGAGTCTTATTATGTGTTTATTCCTTAAAAAAAACATTAATTTTCACTTTATTTAAAAGAAAATTTAATAATCTTAGAGATTATAATCTTTTATCCAATTTAAAGCTCTTAAAATCTAATTAAGAAGAGAAAGTGGAAACAAAAGATTCCTTTAATAAAAAGTACTTTAATTTGTTGTTTTATAAATTAGTATAAAATTTATATCGTTGTATATAAAGTTAGTGTTAAGTATTTTTAGATTTGCTTTTCTTGGAGCTGAAGATTAGAAATAATATTCAAAGATTATATTAATAAATGAAAACAGAAATATATTTTATAACAAAAAAGATTATGTTTTAAGATATGATAGAAAAGAAAAACTAATACTTATTTCCCAATGAGATTAAAATAACATTTAGGATATATTAAGTGAATCTGTTGTGAGTCGTGAGAAATACATGGGCTATACGTTGGATGAGATTGAGGTTATAGTGGTATTGATAGAGAGGTTTTGATACAAAGCATTGATTCTATTAGTTATATAATAATAATATTGGAGACAAAACTCCATTTACTATAAGAGTAATATAGTTGTGATATAAGAATGACCGGATGTTAAGCATAGAAAGACACTCATATATGTTAGTCTGGGTTTAGCTGAGATACTGTAGCTCTTGAGCCGATCATAAAAGAAGCACATATTCTATGCCTCAATAAACTGAACAATATGTGACTTATATGTGACGATTTGAGTATATGTGAGATGACAATACATAACTAAAATCTGCGGAAAGTCGAACTCACAATACCAGTGCAATCAGTCGTAACAACAATGAGATGGAAAAGAGAATGAGAAACGATTTGATTGCTAAAAGAATGACTCTTTGAGTGACTGAATCAGACTTTTTCATTGCAATCACTCAAACTTAAAACGGGATAAAATGCGATCCGATTTATGCGATTCTCTCTCTCTTTTATATTCCAATTGAACTTTTCTATTATTTTTCTCCAAATAAATATCACAATAAAACTATTAAAAGCTTTTATCAATATGTACACTACTGTATATACCAGGGAGGTATTCCATGATATGGAATCAAATTTCCAGACCTTATAATAATTGTTTGGTTTACAAAATTGATTATTTTAAATGAATTTAAATAGAACGAATGCAATTTAACATGATTTTATCCTGTTAATACGATTGTATCTGAATATAGTGTACAATATGATTCTTGGTTTAGAGCAGATTACCCGGTCTAGCGCTAAATGAAAGCGAGCGAAATGAAATGAAAAAAAGTAATTTTTACTATAAAATTATTTATATATTTAACAAGTTGGCATTCATTTAGTCCTATGTGAGGTAATCTGCTCAAAACCAAGAATCACGCTGTATATACTTATATGAATTCTTATATCTACATGTAGTGTTCGAAGTCATGTAAATTACAAATATTATATGAAAAAAATTATATCTTACATATTTTACATATACCCATGTGGCGCCATCTCAAAAAAATTAAATTTTTCTTAGAAAAACATATATTATTCAGAATAATAATAATTTTTTTGATTTTTGCACAAGTCAATATTCTGAACATTATCAAGAATTCATTCAAAAGTTCGCAATAGAATTTTAAATTACTAGAATTATTAGATGTACAAATTTGAAAAGATTCTAATTGCTACGAATATCCTGATTTGTCTGACCTTGTATGCATTATAGTAATATTTAAGTGATATAATTGATTGAATAAATGAAAAAAATGTATTATTAGCCAATAAAATATTTTACACAATTTTTTGTAATTTTACATCAAAATTATATTTTACGTAATATATCGAACACTACTTATACGTTTGGAGGAAATATTGAAATGAATCGGTTGTTATATTATATAAACATTTGAACGTTAATTGCAAATTCATAAACAAAACAATTCAATAAATATATAGAATTATATCATTTTATTGAAACAATAAACTTCTGAAGAGTTTGTTTTTAAATAACAATTTTATTTCAGTCTATCAAAAGATATTTTTACATTTAATTCACTATAACTTGCGATCATTAACTGCTTTTGTAATTATTAGTTTAGATTTGATAGTCATTTGAATATTTATTATCGGATTTAATAATGTTATTCAATAACAATAATATAATTAATTAAACATAAAATGTATGGGAATTAAAGGCACAATTAATCCAATGTAATAGTCATTCATAAATAGATTTTCTGTTATTTCAAAATTCAAAATGAAATTAACTTTTCTTAAAACATCGAAACTAATTGCAAGACTACTATAATATTATAATTTAATAATATTTGCATTATTTGTACCGATTATTGACAGCCAATCAGAATAAGTCAACTAATGATGCGTTAAATAACAAAATCAACAATTAATTATCACAATTGAAATTAAAAACAACAGAAATCTATAATTCTCTCAATTAATTGAAATAATCTAACGATAACTTATAAAATACTCTAAATATTCAACCATTAAGTTATGCAGTAATTCGAGACTATTTATAAAATAATTTGCATTTAATGTTTCATTCATTTACTAAACATTTTTTTCGTTCAATCTTTTGATTGAAAAAACCGAATAAATATTTCATAAAATAATATTCAGAGAAAAATTAGGAATATTTTGTAAAATTGTGGGAAAAAATATTTAGTTTATTTGGCGAACAGTTCTTTAATATTTGTTGAAAGAATTTGTTTGTTTCGGTGAAAACTTTATGGAAAATCAGTCCAAATATCGTTTCGTAATTCTATGGCCTATGAATTGAACAATCAATTTGAAGGACATTAGTATAAAGTTTATACTGAAGTATAGTATAAATTGTTAATCTGTTTCAAAGATAAAGTTTGTTTCAGGAAATGATAAAATTGAACTCAAATTATGTAAATTTTATTATTCTTATCTCATTGTCCTTAACCGTGAATATACTTTTACTTAATTTAGTATTTGATAAGAGATATTCCAAAACCTAAACTTTGTTACTAAGAGCTCAATATTATAATTAAGTGAAACATATTGTGTTAATAAATGCGATAATAAAATATAAATACATTCCACACATTTCAAGTGTAGAATATTCTAATGATTAATACAATAAAATTCTTATGATTTTGAAATAGTGTTCACTCAGTTATGGAAATGGAAAGGAATGTATGGCTAATAAAATAATTTTTTCATGAATTAATGAAATCAATTAACGTATTAATTGCGGAAATTAAAGAAATAGTCAGGGATATGGAAGGGGAGGTGCAGCTCAGAATTCCCCTCCCTCTAGCAAAATTTGTAGTGAACATTACGTAATTTTTTCCTTGCACATCCCTCATTTTTGCCCCTAATTTAATTAATTAAAAATCACAATAAATATTCTACACAAAAGATTTTTAAATAAAACTCATATGAATGCAAACTAAAATAAAATATTTATTTAAATGATATTCGCAAACCATAGTCTTGTGATATCTGATAAGAATTGAGAGAAATTATGCAAAAAGCGGCTCCAGCATTGACCTGCAGTAGAATATAAAAAGGACTAAAAGTTCGCTTTGAC
>JAQFXN010000102.1:0-30174 GCA_034693365.1 Liacarus xylariae | reverse complement strand
GTTTAATTTCTTAATGTATTGATATGAATGCGTATTAAGGGATTAAAATTAATAGCATAGTAGTAACAATTTATATAATTGATGATATATGACTGATATCAGAGGATATCTGAGTGAAGCGCGGGCAGTTCAACCTAGGCAGTTTTCTGGAAATTTTACTCTTAACACTTTGAAAAATTGAAATGAATTTGTTCGGATATATTTTGTACATATCTGTGCAGTGCATACACTGCACTAAATCTGATAAACCATAAGCGCACACATACGGGAGAGAAGCCATTCCACTGCCAATGGCCCGGATGTGACACCAAATACGCAACTCAGGCACAGCTATTGAATCACACGAATCGCATCCATAAGAAGATCAAAAAATTTAAATGTCTTTACGAAGAATGCAGTCTTGCATTCAATAGCCGGGCAGAACTAACACTCCATACACGAAGACATCACACAAAAGAGAAGCCATACCACTGTGATTGGCCCGGATGTGAATACGCGTCGGTATTCTATTTGTCTTTGCCTTTTTCTCATCCCTTTCCCCTCTGTCCACCTGTGCTATGTCTTCGTGAACCCATATCTTCTATTCTGATTCTCATTAATAATTGCTTAACAATAGAATTAATTAATATTTGATTCATTTCAGGGCCTCTTATATAAGACAACTGACAGATCACACGCATAGGAATCACATGCCATACAAACAATACAAATGTCCGGTCGAGGGCTGTGACGCGGCTTATAATCAAAAGAGTGAATTCGAAACACACAAACTGTCACATCAAGGGATTCATCGATACGGATGCCATTGGCCTCATTGTAATTATAAGGCCATTCGATCGGAACACTTGAAACTTCATATGAAAAGTCATTTCGGGGTTAAAGACTTTGTTTGTTTATGGCCTGAATGTGACAAAAGATTTCTGACCAATGGAAACATGAAATTACATTTAAAAGTGTACAACAGAGACAACACCACTAAATGAAGAGCTCATGGGTTCCTACCATTAATACCGGTACCATATTATTGATTATTAAGGCCCGGATAAACATTTAAATACATGTTTGTCCCAGAATTGAATTGTCTTAAAATTTGAGGCCAAAAGAATCATATAATAAAAGTTAGTTTTATTTTACATGTCTTACTGTAAGACTCTTACATATGAATACATATATCATGGGTTTGTGCATAAATACATATTTAGATAAATATCTAATGAAATATAGAAAATGTTTTAAAAATTATACCTTATTTTCAAAAACAATTAATATTTATTAAATAAAAAGTTTTGTTTTGTGTCAAATTGATCCACAGTAATGCTGAAAACTCCTGAAACTAAATTAACCTGATCCAATTCTGATGAGGCCAGAATAGATTGGATTTATGTTCTGAAAATCTGCATTCAAATACCCCCTATAGCTAACTTAATAACAAGATATTCTCAATAGTATGCTCTCAATATACAAGAATATCTTAAGTGATCAAAAGCTTTCAATTTCTTAACAGATTCTAAAATAATATTTTTTGTGAATCGTTTTGTTCTTTATTTCACATAACTTACTAAAAAAATAATCAATTGTTTTGCTGGAAATTAAATACATATTTAACTACATATTTGGGTGTTTTTAGCCCATATTATGTTCAATATAAAGCCATTCATAAATACATTTATATCATACATAATATTTATATCAAAAACTTTGAATTTTTGAGAATAAAAATAAAATCGACAAAACAGATATTTTTAATAAAAATATATAATTTTGAGGATTTTATAATTAGACTTCTCTAAACTATGTTTGTGAACCAATTTTTCAAAGCCATATTAGAGATGAGCACAGACCCGAAAACCATGGGCCTGGACTTGGTTCAAATATTCGAATAAAATTACATAATTTGCCAAAATATAATTTTTATAAACTATCTCCGTATTTAAAAAATATTTACTTTATATTTTGTTACATGCAATAACTTGGTACATGTCACAGATTAAGATAGCTTATGAACCTAGGCCTGAGCCTCATCAAATTCTGTGAGCTTTGGTCTGGAGAACCGCAAAGCTCTCCTCAGACTGGCCTGACCTCGGCTCATCTCTAGATGATATAATTAAATTTTGCCATGCTTTGGCCGAACAATATTGTTGTAACTAAAACAGTAACAGTAGTAGAATTGAAACGATTGAAAATTAGAGAAAACATTGTTTATGAATGACTGCAATACATGAACTTTGAAAGTGTTTTTATTTACATTCATTGATTGAATTAAATGTGAAATTAATTCATTCATTGATTTTGCATTTGATTGAGACGACATTCAGATGAGGGGACGAACCAATGCATAGATTTCAAGTAATTTATATATATTTTTAATTTTTAATATGCATTCAATTATTTTAATAGAAATGAATTTAACATTGAATTCGTTAATTGAATTAATAATTTAACCTTTCCAGGGAGAATCTCGCTCATTTTGTGCACTAATGTGTCCTGACTATTTTTAAAACAAATTTTTGCCAATGGCAATGTTAGAGGGGGTTTTGGAGTGAAAGTTTTAGAAAACCAGATTTATATTTATTTTTAAAGCTAATCCAAGTGTTTAATGTGCGCATAGTTGCTGTTACTGTAGTCACATGGTTGACATGGGTGGCACTTACAAGGAGAGCTCGATAATGCTACAACGCGTTAGCGCCACCTAGTATATCACATTATGGTACTTGTATTACATTATCTTACCAAAGATATTTTAGCTGCTAATGGCCAGAGAGAGAGACACAATAATTTTTTAATTTTTTCCTCTAAACTGATTCTACTGTGTGTTGTAAACGTCATATTAAACATATTTTTATTTAAAGAAATAATTTATAAGAAATTACAGTTTTTTTAATCGATTCATTTTTTATAAATTCAATATCCATACGAATAAAAATTTATATGGAAAGTAAGCTCAATTAGAGCACATAAACAAACAGCAGATTAGGCGATTAGCATCAAACTAAAAACAAATTACGTCTTGTTTCTTCTGATCTAATAATTAAAGGGATAGACTTGCGATAACAGCGACAAAAATCAAACTCACAAAATTCAATAGAGTATAGTCAAAATACTATTTATATGAAATTTTTCCAATATACTTTATCTGATTTTCGAGATATTCGAAATTAAATGTCCCAAGATCGAAAAATTAAATTATCGATTTTCATTTTTTAAAAATATATACTTAGTAGTGATATTGTCAATTAGTATGTATGTGAATTTTAACTCGATTCCATATACGGGATTTCGATATTTTCTAGTTCGAATGTCTAATATTGAAATTTAATATGAAATAACTAGTATTCAATCGAGAATCTAGAAAATTATATGTAATTCAATAAAAATCTATAAAATTAATTAGCCTTATTTCTATTTATTATATACATTAAACTGATTTAAACAATATTTCTATTTAAGATTATATTCGAACTCGAAAATCTCGAAATCTGATATAGGAAATCCAGTTAAAAGACACAAATATATTAACTGGCCATATTACTACCAAATATATATTTTTAAAAAATCAAAATCGATAATTTAATTTTTCGAACTTCGACATTTAATTTCGAATTTCTCGAAAATCAGTCCAAGGATTTTAGTAAAATTTTACATTATATGCTCTATCGATTTTTGTTATTCTGATTTTTATCGCTGTTATCGCAAGTCTAGCCTATTCTAAGAAAATAAGTAAATTGACTAAAAAAATTTGACGTAATGTCTGCCTAAATATCACACCCAAACCGATGCTTTTAAAAGGGAATCGGAATTATTTTTAATTACAATTAAAATCATTAAAACCTCAAGCTTTTTAATTGCTGTCTTCATTCAATTTGATTCTCTATTTATTTATCAATGATTTAAAATTAAATTTGATTAAAAAATATTAATTAATTATATTATAAATTGTGTTTAAAGAGACGTCTAATTAAGAACAAAACAGTGTGATCGCAGACTTGGTCTCAATTAACGGTTAATTGTGTTTAAAGCGCCCAATATTTTGTGATTGTTTTGATGTGTATTTATAGAGCAGTAAATGTGTTTTAATTTAAGCTATTGTTTGTTTATTTATTAATTGTAATTAAAAAGTTATAATTAATTAAAGTCAAAAGTGCTCTAATAAAAGCTTTTTCCCATATTAAAACTATTTTGTGTTTTTGTGCCATTCGTTAACTCAATTAATACATATTTATATATCAAATATTATACATTGTTTTGATTCTAATTTCATTGTTTTCATTCATTCATTTGTTTGTGAATTGAAAAATAAGTTTTGTCTGAAGTCGTGATTTAATTCTCCACAAAAGCACACATTCATTTTAAAACCATCTGTTTGTGAGTTCAATAAATGCTGAAAAGGTTTTAAAAGAAAACATCATTTAATTCTTCACACCATTTAAAGGTAAAAATTATATTCTAATTGTTATCAAAGAATTTACAAGTATATATTTGAAATTGTTAGAGGAATTCAAACTGCATTCACGCCTGCAATTGTAAAAAATGTTCATTTGATTGCAATATACAGTTTAACGAGACTTCAGTTTTAGAGCTCAAAAGATATTATAAACAATTAAGTGTTAATTAGCAGAGATTATTTATTCGCCATTCTGTCAAATAGCAAGACAAAAATATAAATACTGAATATTTCTTTAGATTAAATGCAATAAATATTTGCAGACCTTTCTTTAAGAGGCCGTTACACATTAAATCTGATACTGCAATTTGGCTTAGTTTCGAATATTATGAAAAAATTGATAAAAAGCATTGGAAAGGTCACACTGGCGAGTTTAATAATTCGATTGAAAAATTCGTAAATAAATATGAACCACAACACTCACATTATCAATTGATTCAATTCCCTAATAGACGCTATATATCATAAGAATTTAAATTAAATGATATTAATATATACAAAGCATTCACACAATTCAAAGGATTTGTTCCACGAATAAAAAACAATCATTTTAAGATCGAGTTTTACAATCAGAATTAAAACATTTGTGGTTTTAATAATTTTTATAAATTTGTTGATAAAAATTAATATTGCATTAAGGCCGTTATTGAACGATTTATTCAATATATGTCATATTTTCCAATTACATACAAAAGAACTTGGATGGAATGGATGTATGTGTAGTGAATGTGTAAAATTTGACATTCATAAAAGTAATGCAAATTCTGCTCGAATATGCACAAATGAAGATTCTAATAGGAGTGAAATATTGCTAAATTCGAGAGTCTTTTCTTGTAATGCACAGAAACTGTTTTCTCTCCCAATGCTTGAAATAAATACTTACTTTGCCGATAGACTTAATATTGTGAATTAACATTTTGTGAATTGGGAGCAAATGGCAAATCAATTTGTTTACTCGCATCGAATATGAATGCGGCAAAACTGCAAATGATTTTTAAAGTTTTTTTGTGCAATTTATTCAATTGGAAAACATTAAAAAGTGGGAGCATTTAATAATTTGGTGTGACAATTGCGCAAGTCAGAATAAGAATTGGTTATTTGCCAAATTAGTTCGATTAATAAATGACGCAAAAATTCTTCAGTCAAGTATTACTTTTAAATTCCTCGAAAAAGGTCATACATATATTGCATGTGATAGAGTGCAATAAAATATAAGTAGCATTTTTTCTGAACAAAAAATTTACACACCTGAACACTGTGTTAAACAAATTCAATTACTGGATAACAATATTACTTTAGAAATTAAGGTTAGAGATATATTAATCTTTCCTGATAAAAATATAATTAAGAATAAATTTACTTTAAAAGATGTAAAACAATATCAAGTCAGGAATGGTTCTCTTTATTCTTATATGAAGTTTGAAAATTTAAAAATTTTTAGAACATACAATAATTAATGAAACAAAAAATAATTTTTTAAATGGTTTGTATAGACAATCTGAACCTTAAGGGAATTCTTAAATTAAATATAATTCAATTATAAATTTAGCTGACTCTGTTGATAAAGATTGTAGAAATTTTTACAAAATATTAAAAGCTATAAAATAATTTTCTATTTTTGAAATAATTCTTTTGTTCATTTATTGCTTTTATATTAATAATCTGTATTATAATTTGTATTAAAAAAATTTTTTGTGAGTAAAATAAATTCAAACATAGTTCAAATTCAAACATTCCAACGAACTTATTCCACACAACCAAACGATAAATGGAGAGGTGATAATAATCAATCAGTAAAGAGCAATTAAACAAATACTTTTAGGAAAAAGATCTTTCTTTGATTCTATTGGAGCAATGAATTCACGTATATTTGTTATGATTTAGTGTACTGATCATGTTGTACACATCGATAGAATAACTTGTGAGTAGTTCTAAGAAAATTATGCCTATTTTTATTAATTCTAAAAATTATCATTTAAAATATTAAATATGTTAAAGTTAATTCCTATCTAATCCCATAAAATGGGTTTCGATCAAATAGGTTTCGATCAATTGGATTCGATCAAATGGGTACGATCAAATGGGTTTCGAGCAAGTAGGTTTCGATCAAATGGGTTTCGATTAAATGGGTTCCGATCAATTGGATTCGATCAAATGGGTTTCGAGCAAGTGGGTTTCGATTAAATGGGTTCCGATTAATTGGATTCGATCAAATATGTTCGATCAAGTGGTTTTCGATCAAATGGGTTTCGAGCAAGTGGGTTTCGATCAAATGGTTTCGATTAAATGGGTTCCGATTAATTGGATTCGATCAAATATGTTCGATCAAGTGGTTTTTGATCAAATGGGTTCGATCATGTGGGTTTCGATTGAATGGGTTCCGATCAATTGGATTCGATCAAATATGTTCGATCAAGTGGGTTCTGATCAATTGGATTCGATCAAATTGGTTCGATCAAATGGGCTTGATCAAGTGGGTTTCTATTAAATGGGTTCGATCAAGTTGGTTTGGATCAAATATGTTTCGATCAAGTGGATTCGATCAAATGGGTATGATCAAATGGGTTCGATCAAGTGGATTTCGATCAAATGGGTTTCGATTAAGTGTCTATGACCGCTATAAGACCTGTTAAATTATATAATGTTACTAGTTGAGCTTTACCAACCTAACTTTGATGGCTAAAGGAAACTCTGTCCGATCAAACTGATAGATTATTTTATTCACAATTAATGTATTATTAGACTTAAGCTAATTTCTGATAAATAAATAGTTATTTTAAGCATACAAATAAGTCTAAGAGTTATTGAGTAGTATAGTAAACTAAGTTATTAATGAGACAGAATTGCCACAACAAAGGAGATCCAGAAGACGGCTCAGCCGGGAGAGAGAGAGAGAGCCTCGCTAAAGACGACTAAGGACGAGACTCGAGGAATTTCCCCGTACTCATCACAACGTAAACGTGCGTGACTACACATTCGGAGGTCAACTAAAGACGGCTTGGAAGAGACGAATACGATTTTACTGAAGTCATCGGCTGCAACAAGAGATCCTCAACATCACCGAAGAGCAGGGAACCAGAGCAGAGCCAACTCAAGTGACTACAGTAAACAGGTTAGTCCATTCGAATATTGTACACAGTATAGAGCATTAAGCTCTTGACTTATAAGACACGAAGACATAATAACAATTGGCAAATACCGAAACAGTTCACCTTAAGTTCGGCCAGAATAGACTACGGAAGGAGCTATTGGCCACACACTACCAATCAACACCGAAGAGCCAGTCCTTAGGTGAACGAACGACGAGGCCGTCCAGACAATCGACTATCATTGGCAAAGGCCGAAAGGTCCTCCTGTGACTGGTTAACATACATAAGAAGCCTTTTCGCTGCCTAATCGTCCGCACACTACCACTTAACACCACTAAACCGGCCATAGTTGGACGGGTGGTCCAAAGGGACGTCTGAAAGTCAACACCTATAGTAGGAAAACGTCCCAATATATCCATAGCAGATATTTCATAATGACATCCTATCAGAATATTCTTCAAGTCAAGACATTCAAAAGTTGTGACCAAGATTTACAGAAATATGCACACGGTCAGATATCCCTTGAATATGTTCTATATCAAATATATATGACGAACCATTTTTCAATAAGAAAAATAGAAATAAAAGCTTAATCTACGTGTCTTTTCTTATATCTTAACTACATGAGAATCACCAATGAATTTTTGAACATATAAACAACTTTAAAGTTGACTATTAGTAAAATAAATAAATTCATTGATAAATCTGATAAATTTATAAAAACATTGTAATGCACAAAAGAGACATATAGATTAAGCTTTTAAAAGCAATATTTCTATTTTTCTTATTGAAAAATCCTTTATCATATTTATTACAATAACATTATATGAAAATTCTACTCTACCCTTAATCCCCCTACTCATTGCAAAAAATGGTATCTATCTATAGACACAATGTTATTTTCTCAGTGAGGGAATAATCGGGTAATCCTGACTGTACCCCCGCTCTGCTTTCCTAATACTCCAAGCTCTTTTCGAAAATAGCATCCCTATTCGCATTTATAACCTTGAGCATTCGCATCTACATTTTTTCAGAAGTAGCCAAGAGGATTTCGTCTAAAAACTTTGAGATTTTACAAAATATATCCCATTCTGTTATTTTTCTAAGAATTTAGGCAGAATTTTACTGAATATTTCAAAAACGATGCCTTTTGCTAAAATATTTTGCCAAAATGATAGGGATGTTCTTCATTTTTCTCCATCACTTTGATCATTTTTCGAAGACAGAGGGGTATTTTGGCTATAGCTCCTCATTGCCCATCCCATTTCAATATTTTTCTACTATTAAAAATTGAAATATTTAATATTATATTTCAATTTATTGTACAAAATTTCCTCTGAATATGGAAAAATTAGTAAGAGCACAGGCTAGGCCTCTTAATGCACAGGCTATATTACAGGGTGTACCACCATGTTATATATATTTTTGGAAACTTTTACCAATACAAGTTCATTGATATCCCACTCGACCATCTCTGACCAAATCCAAAGTGGTCAGACCTGATCGGGTTCCTGGTGCTGGTCAAAGCTTTTCAAAATATATGTATAATATATGGGTACATGCATTAAGATAGGGATGTTCAGAGGGAGGGTCTAGCCCGGAATACCCCCCCCCTGGCAAAATTTGTGGTTAATATTAGTCTATGGATAGATACCCTTAAACTAGGGATGACCAATGGGGGTATAACCAAAATACCCCCCTGACATTTTCATGTCTGGACATACCACCGACCTAAGGACCAGCATTAAGAGTATGTCCTACCAATAAATTTATTATAGAATATTCTTAAAAATTATCTGAATTCAGGGTACATTCCTTAAAGGGCACACATCTCTCATTCTTACATTTCTATAGAGATGATGAAAATTCATTTCATTGAATTCGAAGAATTTTGGAAGAATTGAGTGATCGGAACAGTTTATAGAATTCAAGTCTCCAGAACTGATGAACGGGTTATTTGATCGACACTCACACCTCAGAAAAATTGAACTGTTGTTAGAGTTATTGATATTGTAGCTAATTATTCGCTTACAATAGTATACAATAATGGAGCTGGTTGGCACAGAGGATACACAGCATTGTCATGCAGTACATATCACGATTGAACACACATTAGGAAACAGGACACCTAAACATGCACCTTGGTTCGCTTCCCCTACACCCGACACCAATATTTATTTAAACAAAAATAATTTGATTGTCTAACTATTACAAAGTTGTATTGAATGCAATATGAGAATTGTATAAATCTATAAACAATTTAATACAATTTAATGTATGCCTTTAGCACACATTAATTGAATAGAGTTATTATTATTATTATTATAAGAAACCAATTGATTTCAATAATACTCTGTAAACATATTTTTAGACTTACCTTTTGATTAGCCGTGAATTTGTGTGACATTTCTTATCTCAGATTTAAAATAATTTGTTTATATTTTTATTATCATTTCAACATTCAATTAATAATAATTAATAAAATCAATTATTCAAATATTCATTTTTTGTATAAGAGTTTTGTCAAAATTGTACAAATATTTCGATAGAGAATCTGTATTTTGCATATCATTACTTAATTAATAATGTATTTAATGATAAAATGACGGCAATCATCAAATGAAATAATCAAATATTGTGCACAAATAAAACATATGAACATATATTTTCATCCTTCACCCGATTTTTAATTCTTTCAATAAATTTTTATACGTAAATGAGTAAAAACGTACAGAGAATCAGAAAATGAATTAAATTGTATTTTCAATTAATGTCTAAAAAGATTTTTTTCGGTATTTCTTTTTTTCGTTTAAAATTTCACTAAAATTTTTTGTTTTACAAAGTTTTTTGTCATTCAAAGCGGCGATAAAAAAGACATTGGTTTGTGTTTCTCAAAACAGTTTCGATCACTTAATTTAATTACTATTTTAGATATATATATAAAAACAACCATCAAATCAATCAATAATATTCATAATAATAATGATTATTATCATCACATAATGTCATCACTCATTAGTCTTCACTCATTCATATTAATTATCGCCTTTTCCACTATAATTTGTTTTCAATTATTTTTCATTTTCTTTTTTATTTTTTAAGGCGATTCTTATCATTGTATTAGAATATTATATTAAATACTCGTATTTGAACTCATTTTTTTACAAATACTGTTTTAGAATAACAGTTACATTAAAGTAATAATATATATATATTTATATAATGATTAAAAACCAAGCTTATTTTTTTCTCTATTCAAATACTCTCTTCTGAATTCTTTATAAGTTGTTGTACTGTCTTCTCTCTGTATAATCAATCGATAATATCTACAAAAATATGTCTAAAATTCTTAATCTCGAAAGGGTTTTGCGTTTTGTCTTTTTTGTATTTTAACTTATATTCTCTTATCACTAATCGAGAGAGAAATCGCTTAACTCGTCATGAAGTTTAACGATTAATACAAATAACACTTATTCTCAACAAATTTTTTCCTAATTTTATTTTTAAAAAAATGTATATTTGAATTAAAAACAAGAATTAAACAATTAAAATAAAGTATAAATAAATAAGAAATATCTTAAAATGTGTCTAAAAATTTATTAATATGTATATCGAAATAATTGAATGATATTTAATGTAATGGCAGTCATATAACGAATGATAAGAGAAATTTTGTTGAGAATAAGAGGTTTTTGTATTATTACAAAAAAATTAATAAAAACTTAATAACAATTTGTGATCAGTTTTAATAATCAATTTTTTATGTGTAAAAACTGTTTAACCGAATATATTAGCGAATATTCGGTTATATATACTGTATATATATATAGACTTTGATAGCATATAATAATTAACTGTTTGTCTGTTTATATAATTTTAATTTCGAAGCAAACCTTTAAATTTAACACAAGATTTAAAAATTAAAAGTTTAGCAAAGAATAACTTAATTTCTATTCAGTTATGGCATTAATTATATATCATTTAACAGAAAATTAAACTATTTTTTACGTTGTCTTAAAATTTTGTCTAAATTTCTTTACACTCCTTTTATACATAATTTGTATTTAAATATTAGTAATAATTTACATAAATATGTGAACTTAAAACCATAGAGTGCTTTAACTATGTTTGAGATTCAGTCGTTGCTAATTATAACTGTCTGTTGAAGTCGCGGCAACAGTTTTTTCTCCAATAATAGTCACTAAGACTTGAATAGCAAAATGTTTTGTACAAAAAGGCACTAATTTTTCTCAATAATCTTAAAAGACATGCATTTAATGCCTATTCTTTCAATAATAAATAAATTTGATTTGAGTTAAGGGCCGGATTCGTTCCTTCAATCCAATTATGTCACTTCAATTCAATGCTATAAAATGCTAACAAATTATGTTTAACTAATAGATAGCACAAACTCTACGGTTTCAGTTCAGTTGGATTTATGCAAATACAGCAAAAATGTGTTAACAATAAGAAAAATTATTGAAATATTTGTTTAAATGGATTTCTTTTTATGTAATATTCAATATTAAGCAGCTTTTGTCTCAAATATTTGCCCCAAACTTAATTTTTTTTTAATTAGATATATATCTTCTGTACAGTTATGTATAAAACAATGAGAAATAGCGAGTGAAACAAAAAAATTAAAATAAAAGGAAAAAATAATATAATATATAATAATTATAATAATAATGACAATAACATAGAGAAGAGAATTAAAATCTGAAATAAAATTATTTATAAGAAAAAAAAGTAAAGACAAAAAAGATTCTGATTTATAAAGAGATTAAAAGATCAGAGAAAATAAAATAATAATAATAATTAAAATAATGCAACAATTTTACAAATAATAAAACTTATGAATTCATATGTTTAACAGTTTGGTTGATGTGCGACATAAATAGTGAGCAGTAGTTCTCGTTATTAGTTATTACAATAATTTTTTCTACTATTTTTCAATTACTATTTGTCGTGTGTTTGTGTGGATATAATTACAATTTTCTCTCTCAAAAAAAAACTTTTACTCTTCCCTCTCGTTCTCACTCTCTTCCGCATCACTTATATTTAAAAAAACTTGTATTGAAAGCGTATTAATACACAATAACACAGATATATATAAAGTTTTTTTTTATTTTATATTTAACGCAAACTAACGCTTTGTCCCAATTATTTTGTGTATAATTTATTTTAATTTTTAATTAATATCAATATATTTTTTAGAACCCAATCCACCATTGCTTCGAATAACAATTGAAAATTTGTTTTTTGTGTCTTATGTATGAAAATTGTGAACAAATGATTTGCGATTTAATGAATGAATAGAACAGTTATAATGACTGACAGAAAAAGTGATAACAAATTAATGTTTCAAAAGAGTTTAGAGTTTTTCAAATAGTTTAGAAAATAAAACAAAAGCAAATAATTGTTACAATTATTAAATATTTATAGTAATAATAATAATAATCTATATTCAGATAAATTTTTAAAAAATTCTTTGTATGTTTCTTATATTAAAAGTTAATAATAATTACTTAAATTAATCAATAGATTATATGCGAAACTAAAAAAAAGTTATCTATAATAGAAAAACTGTTCCGTTTTTTTCTCCTCAAAACAAACGCACACTTTTGTAATCAATAGAAAAAGAAGAGATAATTAGATTACAAGAGTTGTGACACTAATAATAAAAAGAGTTATGAATTAACAAATTATAATTAAATAAATGATTTGTTTTCTTGTTTTCTCAATTTTCATCATATAATCTAATTTGTAAAGAGTAGTATCAAATCAAAGCACAGCTTTTTTTTACTCAAAGTGTAAAATGTATACATAATTTGTATTTAATATTTGTTTTAAATTTCTTTTTTTTCAATATATAATTCTTAAAATTTCTTTAAATTTTTATCACACAATACTGAGGTCTATATTATATTTTTATATATATTTTTGTTAATTTATATCAATTATATATATATTTATATATATTTCCAAATAATTTATATTAAATTTCATTCGGTATACACTTTTTCACGGAATATATAAACTTTTAAATAACTTTTTCTAATAAAACATAAGTTTTTGTTTAATTGTTTTTCGTGTAAACCTTAAAACTCAACCCAACTCTACAATCGAATCTCATTTAAATAAAACTTATATTAATATAAATGCTTCTGAAAATTCTATACTTATATTAAAATTATTTATAAATTAATGTCTAAAAAATCAAAATCGAGATGGAATTTGAGCCGTAATTCTCTCAAATAGTAAATAATTTAATAAAAAACTTTATGTAAACTTAAAATTGAATGAACGCACCGCTCGATTCCAATTAGAGGTCGAGTTTTAGGTTTTGATTTAGTGTTTAGTAAAAGTCATTTTAAGCTGAATTAAGTTCAATATCTTAATGAAGGCAGTGATGCATAAAATGAATTGAATTGAGTTTGAATTCAATGAATATTAAATGTCAATCGAGAACAGTTCTTTATGGAGTGGCGGGAACTCTATATGAGGTGATGCTCTTCGGAATTTAGACAACGCTTCCATATGAAGCATATTTAACTCTCGCAGGAGTGGTATCTTATTTATCAATGCGTCGAATACACTGACATCTCCTTTGAATGGTTTCATATGAGTCCGACTCAACTCGAATCGCAGGGCTTTGACGATCGCCTGATTTAAACGTTGAATATCGACAATGCCTTTCAAGCCGTGACGGTCTGAGACAACATTTGAAATAACAAATTAGTTTCAATTCATTGCAATTAAATAAATCAATAAAATGAATCCATGTGCTACACACCCGGAGATATTAAGGCATAGGCAGAGAAGAGGGCCAATTCTGATTCAGTCAACTTCATGTCTGCTATACTCTCCGCCAAATCAAACGACTGATTAACTAATTTTGATTCAGTTATGTCTGCTATAAAAATCAAATAAAAGACAAAAACAGTTAATAATATGTTTTAGGATAGCGTATGGAGAGAGGGATGTCTAACCTTGTTGTAGGAATGCATCCTTTGGCATAAGTCCTTCGCCAAACAATACTTGTTTTGTTGATAAATCAAAGTATCTGCTCATTCGAAGACAGCATAACTCAAAACTCCCTATTAATTAAAGAGTTATTTATGAGAATTAAGTTATAAGAGAATGAATTTTATTAATAAAATGTGTTTAATTAAGTGCAAACCAGCTTTGAGTAGAACTATTTGGTCGTCTTGTGATAACTTCATAAATCCGGGAACCATTTTGGCGAACTCTATGATGTTTTGAATAACGTTTGTCAGTCTTGAGGCGCATTCGAGCCATAGGTCTTCGTGTGACTGAAATTATTTATAATTTAATTAAATCGTTAATAGAATGCAGAATATGTACAAAACTAGTGTAAGACTCACTAAATTTTTGAAATATAAAATCCTATTCGTGTCGTGAGGTTTGCGCATCAAATCCACTATTTGTTCAGTCGTACACAAACAGGTTCTCGCGTGAGCTTCAGATACTGTTTTCGCCAATAATTCTATTTTGAAATTTAAATCAAATTATAAATAAATTGTTTATCAAATGAAACATCAGATATGAGTCTAAACTAATAGAAATATTAGATAAAAGATAAGTAAAAAAATAAATAAATTTTAAATAAATCTTTCGGTTTATTATAAGTCATAAGAAGTGATGAGAATTGAGACGAAATGCAAACCTAAGTGTGAATTATTGATGATATTGTTTGGCGAAACAGTTGTTGATAAGAGACCGTTGGTGTCGGGCATAGTGTCGATGGGTTGTCTCTGGTCAAAGGTGGTACTGTCCACAAAGTCAGTGGTGGTGGCCGACAGGTCAAACGTTGCCATTCCCTGCGGAGTATACGTATAGACAGAGGGCGTGTACTTCTCTGTATATACATTGAGGTCACCGTTGTTGTACGGCGTGTACCTAAAATTAAAATAACCCGGATATAGATAGAGATACAGACACACACACTAACACAGAGTACAGTTAGGTTTGCTTTGCTTGCGATTGCTTTTTAGTTAATCTTAAGCTTTAAATAAAATCCAAATGTTTTGATATCCAATGTATAACTAATCTGAAAAACAAAACAAACTGTTTCGACAGGACATGAAAAATACTGTTGTCTTCTCTAAGAGGAAGGATTGTATTTAAATATTTAATCACAATATTATCTCTCGTGTCCTGAATTGTATTTATAAACTAAACTAATAAAAACAATATTTGCCGACAGTTGACGGAAATCGTAAACAAATTCAATTAATTCCTATTATTGCTATCAATTGTGCACTAATTAAATCAATTTTTTAGCTTTTTATATAACATTTAAATTAAAGACTCAAATGAAAAGCAATGAATAAATCACTAATAGGTCTAACGAAGTGGAAAGAGTGTAAATCCAAAACCCTTACCCATTGCTGATGGGATTGTAGGGCACGAGTTGGCTCGAGGAGGACGGCTGTTGTGGCTGTTGCTCCAGCACAGAGCTATCGGGCGATGTTTCAGATGATGTTTGTGAGGGATAAGTCGATGGAACAGTGGTGGGAGTGGGTGGTTGACCACCATTTGTCGTTTGTCCCGGCGGACGGACTAGTTGTGCCCTATGGAACCTCACCTCGTCTTCAACTTTTTCTCTTTGTTTTTTAGACATTCGACCGAATTTTACGGCTTTTAGGGATTAAATACAGTAAACAATTGTAAGAAAACACTATAATTATTATTATTGTGTTTTAATTCTAAAATAATAGGTTTGGCCATAATTACCATCTCTAGACATTCCGAGTGCCAAACATTTTTGTAATCTGCAGTATTGACATCTATTCCTATTAACTCTATCGACGACACAATTCTTCTGTCGCGGGCACTGATAGTTAACAACACTTGACTGACTTCGTCTGAAAAAACCCTAAATTCAATTGAAATAAAAGATAATTTTATTAAAACATCAATTAATGAGTCAATTATATTGAAGTAATTAATATATTGATCGGTTCCATACCTTACAGCCCTCACATGTTATAACTCCATAATGAACTCCAGATGACTTATCGCCACATACTTTGCACGGAATTATTTCGATTTGTGCTATAAGTTATAAACAGACAAAAATGTCAAATGTTTTTCAATCAAATTAATTATCAAAAATTCATTTATTAAAAAAATCATTCATAAAAAAATTCACAAAATAACAGAACACAGAATAAATTTTTTGATACACACAATATAATAGATATATTGAGAAAAAATTAAAAGAGAATAGCAATTACTGAACCTTTAATGGGCCCAAACGTATTTGGGTATTGACTAATGCAAGGGTCGAACTCATTGATCAAACTCAACACATCCATTACAAACATTGGAAACAATTAAAATAAATTCAAAGAATTTGGAGAAATATCTGAGACGAGAGTTAAATTGAAAAGTATCGCTCCATTGACTGTTTCATTGATATTTATATGTATTTATAGTTTAGTTATTAATTCAAGTGAACGACTGTCAGCTATTATAAGCTGTGAATCCGAGTCCGATAGAGTAGATTCCGAGTAATAGATCCTTATTCTAAACTTTTCACCTGAAGCTATATTTAGATCTAAACAAACAAAATCTAAGAGTAAAGACAAATCTCTTTAAATCATTGGTCAAACACAGGCACAGAGGGGCTAATCATAGTTAACTTTAACCTATCATTGACTGTCATAGGCTATCAAACAATAACTACATTTTCATTTTTGACATTAGTTTTTCGAGAAAAAAAGAAATTATATTCGAAATTCGAATAAGTAATTATCGATTTGTGAAAAACACTATGAATTATATGTGCAATGAATGGAAATATTAACTTAACTTATTATGTTATGTAAAATATATAAAAAATTAGTTCTAAGTTAAAGCAATTAATAAAATATAGAAAAAAAGAAACGAACGATTCACAAGACTATTGAGAGATAGAAAAATAATTGTATTAACATTTGAAAAATTTTATTCAATAAATATTTCATCATTTATTACTATTAGTTTTGCATTAAGTGAATAAAATTTGAATAAAAGAGTATAATATAATGGAAAATATAATGTATGTGATTATGTATTTCAAATGTATGTTATTTCAAATTTTATTACTAGGAATCGAGTTTTAAAGACTAATTAATTAATTGGGAAGAAGAACAGCCTAAACGTCATTTGAATTGTTCGACTATTTTATACAGAATTATATCTAAATTAACAACAATTAGAAACCTATGCGCGCAACCAGTATTGGATTCAATTTATTCATTTACTCCAATACTTATTAGATTTTCAATACTATAAAAGAAGTCACTAAACAATAAGTGTTTGCGCGCATAGGTTTTAATTGTTGTTAATTTAGATATAATTCTGTATGAAATAGTCCAACAATTCAAACGACGTTTAAGCTGTTCTTCTTCCCAATTGCTTAATATTATTTGAAATCATTATTAATATTTATTATGGAAAATGTCTAACAAAAGTTTTAGTTTTTATTCCTTTCTGTATATCATTTAATGCCATAAGTTTTGAATGGATTAAACTGTAAAACGTTTAAAGTGAATGTGCGATTGTTGGGTTAGCAATGATTCAAATAAACGATTGCACAGTATATTTGTATGTGTGCTCAGCTCAAGTCCTTGGATGAGGACGTTGTGAATATCGGATTCAATTTATATATCATATAATAATAATAATAATAATAATAATACGATTGCTTTGTTGTGCTATTTATTAATATAGGGTTTGATTAATCCAATAATGAGTAATAGATTGCATCTGACTGTCAATCAGTGGTTCGATGTTAGGGATGCGCCTTTAGTTAGGGCTCAACTAAAATAATGGCAAATTCATATCAAATAACATTCGCCTTAAGCCTTGTGGCGGTGGTTGAGTCGGAGTAAATAGTAATACAAGTGGAGAATGACTCGATAGTAGAGTTACGTCACTCATACGACACATTCACTCTATTAGAAGAGTATATATATATATAAAGTATATATTTATGGATTTTGTTGTGTTGGCCACAACTGAACTGAACGCCACTGAAGAACATCTGCGCGTTTGGCAGACTTTTGTCAAATGCGAGCGCAGGCATAGAGTCGACGTCACTGAGGAGTGGGTCACCGAACTCTGGCATAAAGTAGAATGACGTTATGTGACCCCATTTCACAACCCGGAAGAAAACTGAGGGGATGTACCTGTTTTTGCGTGTTGGTGTCGGTGGGTCATTGAAATCCGATTCAATGCTCACTACGTATGCCATTCCATACCTACCATACCATACACACAGCTAATGCACACCAATATATGCGCCCTTAACTACAAACTTATTATCACTAAATTATTGAGCAAAGACTATCACTATGACTATGACTGTGAGCACTGGTATGGTATACAGAGATGTGTCCGCCGGCAGGGCTTAATTCTTAATATTATTTAAATGTGCGAATATGTGCTGTGCATATGATTGTGGCGGAAGCAATCCTACCATTCCTACAAATACTTGCGGCACAGCCATAGCAGAGCACCGTTACATTGCTATAACATCTCTCCCTCTCCTTCTCCTTCTCACCCACTCATTAGAGATATAGACAGAAAAAAGTCAACAATTTATTCATAAACTAAAAGCTAATTCAATACACACTATATTATATACAGAATTCGATTTTAAGCTCTTTTAGTTTAATTGGACTTTAATTGTGTAAACAAACAGTTTAGATATGATTAAAATTAAGTTGTGATAGAAATAAATGTATTGAACTCTTTTAGAGACAGAGAGAAAAAAAGAGATGCGATATATAAACAAAACTATTGCATAAAATATACTCAAAGTATTTGTATAAACTTCTCAATAATAAACAAAAATAAAAAAGTCTTGAATTATATTAAATATTTTACAATTATCTCACAAAAGCTATCGATGTTTGGAAAAAGCATTTCTGTGTTTCAAAAAATCCAGAAGAGAGGAGAGGAGGAGAGGTCTGGAATGATATAATATTGAATAGCGACTCAGCCCTAAAACTGTAGTAAACGTCACATATTTTGATTGGAAATTTGTGCCAAATTCTCTTCAGTCAGACAACTCTAAGCCTTTTTAAAACATTCAACACATCAATAGTTCAATAATTTCTGGAAAAACCTTTTCATTCAATAGACTTCACTATTCTTTGATAAATTGTTTATTGCATTGATTTATGACATAAAATAAATGAGAAAATAAAAAATAATTGTTTTCTAAAAAATTTTAAAACAACAGATGATAGAGAGAGAGAGAGAGAGAGAGAGAGAGAGAGAGAGAGAGAGAGAGAGAGAGTTCAACAGATTTACTAAATAAAAATGTTTTAATAGTTGTTTTCCTATAAAATAAAATTAATTTTCAATTCACTATTTAAATATAAAAAAAGTTTCCTATTTTCCAAATCTGGGATAAAAATGTTTGAATAACATATTCACAATTGTTAAGAAAGTATTACCATTTTATAAGAATCAAAAGGGTTTAACAATTTTCAGTCCTTTTTTATTTTTCATTTTATTTACGATATTTATATTTTACGAATTCATTCAAAAGTTCTTATATGAGAAAAAAGGTATCAAAACTGAATGAATTCAATCGTCAAAAAAGTAAATTCAAATAATTAATGTTAGAATGAAATTCTTTTATAATTCACGAAATTAAGTAAAAAACTTAATGATATAATAATTGAATAGACATTTCGCACAAATTACTGTATTATATTCATAGATATTGTTTGTAACGTACTATCAAATAAAGAATTAACGATTAATATTGATTAGAAATGTCTGAATCGAATTGACTTTTATTATATATTCTCTATTTATTTTCAAATAATTGTTTATGTATTTATTAATACATAAGGAAAATACAATCGAGTATTGCGTATTTGTGGTAACGGAGCAAAACATGGAGATTAAGAGCCAAGAGAGCGCACACCCAATATGTTTGACTGGCGTTTGCCATGAGTTCACTCTAATATCAAACTTGAAATATAATAAAATGTTATGAAGAGAAGGACAAAAACGAGACAAACATATAATATAAGAGTTATGCGAATGTATTGTATTTTTTGAGGAAAAATATAAGTTCGCAAAAAGTTCTGTTCCCTAACCATAACTCTTGAGGGGAAAGGGTATAAAATTGAGAAAAACATGCGAACTGTTTTGTGAACATTCTCTCCCTTATTGTTGAATAGAAGTAAAAATTCAATTCAAGAAAAAAGTCGGCAATTCGTGAGAAATAATATTCTTTGCACACTTCCGGCCTTATGTCGAGCATCGGGTTATCCCCGACTCCACTCAATACCTAAAACTACTGTATATTTTCGATATAGACTACAATATTCGATAGTCAGTCACAGTAGTCATAGGCATAGGCAGGTGTCTGTGCAGCTCTGCTCTGCTCTCTCGACTACACTCTTCTGAATTGTCTTTTTATTATAATATTGTAAATAATAAGAAAGAGGAAAACCTAAGGGGTTTGTGTTCACCTTCTTCTTAAGGCCGTCTGCCCTAACACTGCTTTTGTTAAAATGCTTATAATTCTGTCTGGAAATGTCGATTCAGTGCAGGAATGCTATGAATCTATTGATGCAAACCGTATATTCAATGCAATGCCTTTTATATGAATACTATTATTGGTAAAGAACTAAAACCTAAACTAAACCAACTCTACAGACACTACAGACTGTTTATAAAAATAGCCAATTCTTCTACTAATGCCTATCAATATAGAAGTTTTGGGACAAACAATAAAAATAAATAGAAAAATTTTTAATATTTAAAAAAATAAGCCATAGTTTGATATTAGTAAACATGTGCTGAACAGACAGGAGAAGATCAATGACATTATGGATGGCATTGCATGCATTGTATTGTAATGTAGTTTAATTGGAAAACATATTGTCATTAATTGTCACTTTCATTGGACTCATTTCACTATAATTTTAATACAATTTATTCTAATTCACAATCAAATCAATGCCGCGTTTGAGAGCAAAGGTCTGCGAAGAGCTCTGCAAAACATCTGACTCTTTGAGCGCACATCTCGTCAGCTGCGAGTGCTTTCCAATGACTTTGAGAATAAAGGGGAAAGGGATGGCTGCGAACCGTTATAACATTGCTCTGTTGGCATCGTTCCCAACACTGTTAGAGAGATCACAATTTGTGAACACAAATACTCTATACTTCGCCTCACTCTGGAAGGACTGGCGCCTCAATATAAGACAATACAAGTTAAAACTCTTTATGATTGTATAACAACTATCACTACATATCTATTCAAATGAATTGAATTTTTAAAAATTTAAACTTTAAAAAACTGATGATTTGAATCGACAAAGAAATGCATTTATTAAACATTTGAGTCAAACAAATTAAATGCTATCGAAGTATAAGATCCGTGAATAGTCGTGACTTTAGATGTTCGTGAAAATTAACAGAATATTGACTAACTTTACACAAACTAACTTATATCCCATACACAGAGAATACAATAATTCAATACTAGTATTGCATCTCATTCTTCAGCTCAACAACACATCAAAATTATTAGAGTATTGTATTAAATATATTAGTTTCTAAACATTTTTGACATTAAACAATAGTAATTTTGCGATAATTGTAATTAATTCCCAATAATCAAAACAAAAAAACATTCATATTTTCTAGAATCCAGACATTTATATATTTTAGTTTCCAGACATTAAAGTTTTTATTTATTTCTTCTCTTATTTTATCTGTATTTTGGAGAAAATAAAATTTATTTTAAAAAATCATTAGAAAATTGAACATAAATTTTGAATCAATATATAAATCGTTGTTTCATTGAAATATGTAATTCAGGAAAAATATTTCATTTAAACTAAAAACCAATTAATATGATAGCAAAGACATGGCCAACACATTAACTCTTGCATCAGATAATTATATTGGAAAGGCTTTGAGCGACGAAATACCAATTCTAACAGTTTTTCTAATTTTTTATTTTCTAAATTTTGTTTTGTTTCTAAACTATGGGCGCCTTTGCCTCTGCATTACTAGTGACTCACATTTCGCCAAATAAAGTGCCAGAAAATGGTTAATAAAATATTAGACAATCATTTGGAAGCGATATTTATTTGATTGTTTGACTTGAGTTGAAAAGCCTTTTACTATATCTTGCAATCGATGTCTAATTGAAGTAAATAATAAACAATTAAATTATTAGTTCTGTTTCTAAATGCAGTCGAAGTCAAAGGAATAATCTTTTAGAGTATTGTTTAGCACATGTCTTGAGAGGTGAGTGAGTGACCAAAGAAATCAACTCTACTGTAAGTCAAAGACAGAGTTGTAATCATCAAAACTTCCTGTTTTGACACATTATTGCCAATACATAACACTCTAATACTAACGAATTGATGAAAACTCATTATCGATATTAACATTAGAATAGACTCAATAGTATAGGACTCCCAAAGAGGAAGTGTTTCGCTTCACTATTATTGATAGTTAACAAACAGTACAATATATACTAATTAATTGATTGCATTTTATTTGATTAATAAGCGATAGATTTTTAAAAAACATTTTTCTCTATTATTTGTATTATATTTGTGTTCTTTTCATTCATTTCTAACAACTGATGTCTTTTAGAGTATTTAAACTCATTTTAAAGCAATAATTATGTCATTTGAATCGCTGGCAATCAGTTTTGGTGAGACATAACTCTTTTCTTTTCTTAGGTTTGGCTCAATTTTTTATTTTTTGCTTTTTTGGAAGAGAACACTACTAAAAACGTGTAATACGTTTGGCAAACATTTTACACTTATTTTGGCGAATAAACACATTTGTGTCAAAAACTCTATTTTTCTGCTCCTTTTGCATAAAAATCTATTAGAGTTAAGGAGAAAAATATGGAAGAAATGTATTCTAATATAAGAGAAGAAGATATTAAAAAATTGATTCGACAAAAGTGTGAATAAAAATGTTTTTAGTGAGTCTTTTTCAGCACAAGAAAAAAGACATCGACTAAAGAAAATTCATATTCATTCGGTTAGGTATCAGATCAGTGCTGTTTGGCTCACAATATTCAGTAGAGTTGAGTCAAGAGCCGAGTGCTGAGCTCTGGCTGTTTTAGTAGAGCCGAACTGATCAGAGCTTGTTTTTGGTTATATAGAAACGCGGAAGTCATGAGAAGTCAGAGATTTTATTATATGGCAATAGAGTGAACACATCATAGCAACTCATAGCCATTCGGCACAAGAATACCAGTTCTCCTCTATTATACTTCTATTGTATTTCTAGTGAATCACTATTTTTTCTCTTTTTCGGTTTGATATATAAATTACAAATTATGTTAGTATTCCAAACAGAAATAGCACTCTTTTACTCCATGTTTTGCTAAACATTTTATTATTTAATTAATTCTGGAGTTATATAATAATAAAATAGTATTCAAAATCAAATAAACACTCAATTCGTGCCTATTTTTGCGAATAAACAGAAAACTCTCTGACAATTCATTTTTTAATAATTTTTAATTTCCATTCAAATAAATGTTCAGAAAAAGAGTGCAAAAAAATCTTTTTTTACTACAAACACAACATAAATAAAAGCACAGAAAAAATCCCAAACAATAAAAAAAGTATTTAATTTTGAGAAAAAAAATTAGTTTTCAAATAGTGTTTAGAAACAAGATTTGGAGTAATAATTGAAATAATTGTATATAAAAATTGTATAAAAAATATAAATTCAAAAACATTTGAATAATAATTAAGTAATTGTAGAGAAAATCCATTCAATCATAGATCAGACAAAGTGTAGACAAGGAATCAGATTTGTTTTTATGGAAAAATTGTTAAAAATGACAAATATTTGTTGAGAGAGTGGACATAGAGTGGACATACCCTTAATAGATCCGGAAGAAGTCTGTGGTTGTGCGACTTCCACTTTGGTATAGTTAGTACTCCAAGACATTTAACACAATTGACACTAATTTTGCACTTAATTCTCGTATAAATTAATGCAAATCTTTTTTATCGATTTGTTATAAACAATATATTTTGCGAAAACAAAACACAAAACAAATGCAGAAATGGATTAAATTAATTGATTAATGGATTATATTTTCTTAATTCAATTCAATCGATATATAAGCTATGATTGGATGCAATCGATTGTATGGATAGTTAGGACACAATTAGTGATCATTTGAATGCTTCCAACAATTTTTATCAATTAATTTGATTTAATTTTTTTTCTTTTTTCAATAAAATATTCACTCGTTTTAGTGGTAAAGTGTTGGTCAATACTAGAAGAGGTGATCAATTGGTTTAATCCTGAGCTCTGATTCTCATTGGATTTGTTGCTATATTTGTATTGTATTGTATTGACGGCAGTGTTTAGTGTTTCTAATGATTAAAGTGATGGTCATATCAGCGATGGTATGGACGACAAGTGTCTGAACCAAACTGTGGTCAATGGCATCCGAATGAGAGATGAGTGGAACACTTGTCCGATACCACCGATGCTTAAGATTATGATTTGTCCCCTCTTTTTGGCGATAAAATACAACATTAAGTTATGTAAACGACAAACAAATGTTTCACTCAATCTATTAATACTCTATTGGTTTGAATTATTTGAGTTATTATTAACTAATAATAAGTTTAAGTGATATCGATATCACACAAAATCATTGTATACTCTCTTTAGCGATCGCTTCCACTAATCGTTAGAGTAATCATTCAAATGTTGACAATAACTCCAATCCAAACATCGGTCACATGTGTGAGACTCAGCTATAGCTACGGCCAGTCGTTGTCCATCACAGCACAGAGTCGTCAGTCCCGAACAGCACAGACCAGAGACCAGTGCACACAATCGCTTACACAATCACTGCTACGATAGCTATGCTATGAATGAATGTAAACACAGAGAGAGATAGAGAAAGAGCACACACTTTAACTCCAACTCTAATCAACACAAATAAATGTTTGAATAACTGTAAAACAGTATAACTGTATGACTGAATGGCTGTATGTCTGGTCTAATGCAATAACACCTGCTTTAGTGAACGGCAACTAAATTACTTCACTCTATACCAGTGTTTGTGTTGTTTCCGTATAGAGACTCGTATAGCGAGTCGACAGTTGAGAGCAGTCAACGCCACCTCCAATACACTATAAGCTGTAGTGCCAGTGCTTCGCTTCCTCAATGGAATAGTCCATTGCACAGCACAGGGATCTGTTTGGCTGTTATGCCACTAATGCTCTGTTAGAATATGCCGTATATTCTCTATTATCTACTTATGATTGTCTTTCACTCCTATTATTATAATATCTCTCTCTAAACCAAATTATGCATTCATTCAAACAATAATCAAAATAATTCAATAAATGTTTTGAAGTTCGCATTCAATCCTAGAATTATTTAATTCTCTATTAATTGCTGTTTAATTAATTTAAATACTAATTATATCTTAAATCCAATATACCGTATAATATAATACAAATCAATCAATTGTTTGCTCGTTTCAAACAAATTACTTACAATTCTGGACATCATTAGTGTCTCTAAATTCTCAGTCATATAAATATCTTATTATAACTTTAGTACCGATAATAAGAATGTAAAAGCAATAAGAATTTCTGTATAATTTATTATTGATCAATTGATTCCATGTCTAAAGTCTCAATCTTACATGTTAATAACTTTAGCATGCTCACAATGTGCACTACAGTAAGAATATCTAATGAGAGATCATTGAATAGGAATTGTATATGAAGTATAATTAAATGTTAGTCTTTTGTTGACTTTTCTTTAGTTATCATTAAATAAGAGAATACTATCATATCTTTGAATAATATTATGAAAGCGAGAGAAAGAATACAAACAAATTATATTAGATTTAGTGCACATTTAATTTGAAAAAATTTGAGCAAATAATCATTGCTAACACATCATTACCACAAAAAACAATGTTTTTTATATTAGATTTATTTACTTGTGTTTTGCTTAAATCAAGGTTTAAATAGAAATACTTTTATGTAAAATAATTTTGGTTATAATTAAAATTTGCTTTTATATCAGTTAATCAGAAAACAACAATTTGCAACATTTCGAAGGACTTATGTATTGCCTCTATTTTTTTTGTGGTTTTTTCTCTTAACAAATAAGTTGTAATTTTATTTATTCCTTAACAATAATTTTTTGCCAACATTTGATTGCATTTTATTTCTCATTGATTACTACTTCATCAGAATTTTATTTGACTTTTTTTATAAACAAAGAATTAATCGCTTTATTATATTCTTATATCAGTAGTTCAATGAAATACTTGTATAATGTTTTAGAAGTCGTCGTAAATATTTATATATTTAATGTCTTTCAAGGAAATGGTTTGAAATGTTTAAATAGAAAGAATACATTGAAATTGATTCACAGACTCATAGATTTTGTCGAATCTTTGGTTGAATAACAATTCATAACCGAATATGTAATCGAAAAATATATTTCTATGAATTCTAATGAATGTTTTGGTGAATATAATACTAGTATTGAGTATTGTGTTTGAGTGCTGGTATGGTATGCAAGACAAGGACGACCAATGATAGCGTATGGAACCTGATTGAAGACATATCAGGTATGACTTAGTGACCTGCAATCGCAATACACTATTACTCCATTGCTTAGCGTTTTATTGCCGACAATCATAAGTTGGCGAACAAGTGGCTCATTCGGCATAACTTGTTTGCTGTACTGTTGAACAGCTAATAAGAAGAGATGAGCGACTGGTACGATGTGGTACAAAAGTTCATACCAGTAGTGTGGCTGAAAAGTTCAACACAAGGATCACAACTTATGTGAAAAACGCCAATATCTGCAAAAATAATATCTAATGTTCTGCAATCTTAGCAATACTCGTGCCTCATGTCAGACCCTAAACAATATTTTAGACTCGTCTACAGCCGGAATGCGGTAGTGTTGGGCTCTGACAGGGATTTTGCCGACTCTTACACAATATTACAATTCTGTTGTGGGTCTCGAAAATACACTGAATATATAGCAAAGCAGAGAATATACAGAATATGCTTTAGAGTAATAGAAATATTCAAATATTTTGAAAACATTTTAATTGTATTTAAAAGAAATATATTTTATAAGAATATAACATAAAATAGCATAAAATAAATTAAATTCATAAGACTTTCATTTTTATAAAATAAATATAAGTATTTTCATTGTTATTGAACTTTGTTTAGACTGACAACAAGACTAAACTTTGTAAGATGTGCTCTATTTATTAGCAAAGAATGTGTGTTTGCACTAAATTGCTATCAATTATCTCTCCCTCTCTCCTCTCATCTTTTTTTATTTTTGAGTATCACTTTTGCGAATATATAACACTTTAAATAAGACCAAACCTCAAAATATACATCTGCGCCACACTTATTATCAATAGATAGTGGTGTGGTAGGCGTGCATTTACATCAATCTGAGTTTAATATTTGACAAAATCAAAGATTATTTCCAATCAATTAGAAATAACAAAAAAAAAGAAAAATTTTAAAATTGATTTTTTTATTACAATTATTATTATATTTTAGATTTAATTAATTAATGCGTTCAAAGAATACAATAATTGATTGTTTTTACGCATACAATCAGTCATATAATTGATATGAACTTTGAATTGGTTTATGTGTTTTCACATCATTTAATATGTAATGTCAGGTAAACTATCGATAATTCTTTAGCTCTTTTCTCGAAAAATCTCAATACTTTAGGATATTTACAGAATCTTAATGTCAAAAAATATAATCAATTTTGAAATATATTTCCCAACAAATTAAATGTTAAATTAAAATTCTTTTGGATACAAAAAATAATCTTTACTTTTGAGGTTAGTTTGTCTCAGTCTTGACGTTTGACGTGACCTCTCTCTCAGTTGGTCTGGAGTTTTGTTCCCAACGCTCGTCTCTAAACATCATTCTTTAGAACTTATACTTTAATTTCCAGATTCTATTAAAGGACACAATTATTGGATAGAATTAATGTTTTCTTACTTATTGTTAGAGATTTTTTGAATTATATTTATATTTATTTTCTTTTTTGAAGTCAATTAATTTTTTTAACAAATTTATTCTTTTGCTGTAATCATTAAAAATAAAATTTCAAAATGTTTGTATTGAATATTAGAGTTGAAGCTTTGAAACAATAAATAACATCAATTTTCATTAAATCTATTAAAATTATAATTTTGTCAGCAATTTATTCAAAATTCCAATTATAGTCCAATGCTTTGAATCCAGTGATTGATTAGTCAAAACTGATTTTAATTAGTCGTTCGGCGCCTAAACATATAAATTAGTTTTAATCGATATTTATCCTAATTTTTTTCGAAATCTCTATCCAAAGAACGAAATATTCGAAAAATAAAATTTCCTTTTTTTCCAAACATTTTGATTATCGATATAATTGAAGGATATTTGAGTTAATTATTTTTTGAAATATAAAAAATTCGTTTAATATTCTTAATAAATATGTTTTTTTCTAAATAGTCTCTGTTTATTTGTTTTCAGACAAATATTCTGAAATAACCTCAACTTAAAACTTAGTTCAAGATTGTTAGCTATGATAGAGTCTGAAAAGATCAGACATATGTTTAATAATTATTAACATTTGGCAATAATATTTTTCATATAATATTAAGCAATTATTTATATTATATTTAAAATAATCAGTAAATAGAGGAAACAAAAGGATCGAATGCACAGCACTTTAGAGATAGGGCTACAAACTGGCAATCCTTTGCAAATTAATGTGATTCAATACAAATGTTGGATTATATAATAGATATAAGTTATATAATTGTTAAATATATCAGAATTTTTGTGAAAGTTGTTTACTTCTCTTTCTTTATAAGTTAGAACAGAGAAACTTATGAAACGATATGATAAATACAGTATTGAACTTCATTTGAAGATAAGATAAAAAGTTTTGCTTAATGTTAATGGTTTTGTACATAACTTTCTCTCTATTATGATTAGATGCAATGTTTGGTGTATTATAGTCTCAAATCGTTATTTCAATTTTAATCATTTCTACAGTAAATTTAAGGGACAATGAACTCAAATCATGAGATTAAAGTCCCATTTTATTAAATCAAAAAAAAAAAAAATGAATAATCATTCAATAATTTTTTATATAAAAAAAATATATTATTATTATTTATATTCATTGTATAAATGTTTGATGAAATACGCGAAATTAAATCCCAACAAATAAGTTAGATCTATGGCATACAAAGATTTTAAATATGTACCATGTTGTATAATTCAACTTTTTATTCGAAAGATTTTAAGAATGTATTATTCTGAATATTTCAGTCTTATATGTTTTATATAATATTAATATATGTGACGATTTTTTGCAAATAAATAGAAAGCTATTTTAGGAAATACTTTAAATATTACACTGCATTTGTTTGCTTAATTAGAGGGAACGTTTCATTAAAATAAGAACATTTTTTGTTTATTGATTTTATTTATTTTTTACAAATTAACATTAATTAGTGAGAAACCCCTGTTTTGTATGTGCGCACAGCAAACAATCTTACTGTGCAAAAGCACGCGGCATATATCG
>JAQFXN010000101.1:0-30176 GCA_034693365.1 Liacarus xylariae | reverse complement strand
AGTGACTCGACTTGAATTAAAATTGATATTTTGTCTATCGGTCACTGATTAAGCAAATATAAAAACTCAGAGCTAATGAGTGAGAATAAAGCAATTCTCTGGAACTTTCAAAATCTGGAAGACTGTACAGTATTTTCAAACACCCTGAATAACAGGATAGTCTTGTTTATTTAGGTATTGCATCAAGCTAAATAGAGTAGGGATGAGTATTACGTCATATGAATGCACGCGAAGTGAATTCAATAAAACTAAAATAATTTATATTTTAATTCTAAATATTGAAAAACGGTTTATAAAGAGTGAAAACTAAGTGAAAGTATTGTAATTCTCTATTGATATCTGAGATAATGAGTGACCGAAAAGACGTAAAACTGTATGCTTTGGCAAAGGTTTGCCTCAACACTAATGAGTCACTTAAATGTGTTCGATATTTGACAAAAGCCCTGCTTTTCAATCAACACATTGACTATTATTTGCAAAGAAGTCGAACCTATTTGTCGATCGGCTCCGAGTCGTCACTCAATCAAAACGCTCTACAAATGGCTTTAAGGGATTGTCTAACGGCTAAACACATCAATAGTTCCGACAGAAGAGTAATTGATTTGTTTAAAAGACTCCAATTATTGTTACCTCAAATGGAAGGACAGACGGATTGTCAGACAAACAATTGGTTGCTTTTGGTTCAGGAGTTGACCGAAAAGATTGCAAACGAGAAGAATGGAAAGGGATGTCAATCAGTATTATTGGATTATTATATCGAACGGTATGTCTGTTATGAGACAATTGGCACAAAAGAGGCCAAACAGTTGGCACAGAATGACTGCGAAAAGTGTAAAAAGAATTTCAAAGAATTTAGTGCCGATTCAGTGAAAGATAGGTTCAAAAACGCAAGAATTAAATACAAAAAAGTGGTCGAAAAGACATCGAATGAACAATCGGTTAATCCGTTCAACGATTCAATAGCTGTGACTAAAGATTATGACAATAATCAAAGAGTTAGTGAAGAAGTCGTTTCCACTATTCATGACTTATCTGATGACGAGATTTACTATTCGGACGCAGACTTCGATTGAATTGTTTTGTTTAGTCTATTAGTAAAACAGTAATAAACACTCAATTAATATAATTCTAAACTTTTATTTCATATTTTTAAGAGATTTGTTCATTAATTTATAAATAAATATTTAAATAAAATTCGAATTTTTTATAAAATTAAAAATTATTTACCGGTAATTAAAATTTCCCCTCATTTTCATTCAACAGTATTGATGACCAAAGGGTAGTCATGAAAGGCAACGAATTGAAAGAAAAGCTTTATTAAATCAAAACATTTATAATTATTATAATTCATGAAAAAATTATTAAAAAAATTTAATCTCAAACTTATTATAAGTAAAATTAATATCAATTTATTTCTATTATATTCTTAAAAAAAGAAAAAATTAATTTGAAAATAATTTTAAAAATAAATTCCTAAATATAATTCGCTTTTAAAAATCACAAAATTATAAAAACTTGAATAAAATTTGAGTGAAAAAAATAATTCCTCGAAATCAGATTAATTTGAATTGAGTTAAAATTTTAAGTAAAAGTAAATTAAAGAATAATTCGGTTTTAAATTCATTAAATGTGAAATCAATTAATTTTTCAATCGATTACTGAAACGGATTTTTCGGAAGTGTTCGCATAAAGTGTTGCGTTTGAGGACTAATACGTCTTCCGGTTTGAAACGAAGTCTTATTTCTGGGACTATAGAGTGGAATATTACTGACCGGCGGACAGAAGTCAGTAGACATTGGACGCGGTCTTTGGCCAATACCTACTGGTTGTTGAAGTCCTATATTCTGTTCCTCTGATGATAAGACATCGACAATGATTTTGATTATAATATCGTCTGAAGGAGTCATCGGTCGAGAGGGCGAACACATTCGTCTGAGGAATAGAGAATTCCATTTCTGTCTCAACTGAAGTGTTAGACTCGCTATTTGTGGCCCAACTTTGAAGTGAATCCAATTGTCTATTTTGAAGACGTGTTTGTCTTTCTCTATCTTATCCTCACTTTCACTGTCGCTCTCATTGTCTCCGAATTGAGCGCCGAATGGTTTTATGACATTTTCCATATAAGAGTCGATTGGAGTTTGAATATTACCGGCGAAGAGGGCTATAGTTATGGGTGTTATGAGAGTACAGCACTCGACGAAACAGGTTTTACCTATTTTTGTCATTTCATTGTACAGAAGCCAATCCGTTGGAAGAGTTTTGAGGAGTTGTTCCCGACTTTTGTCAATCGATTCTTTTGAATTCAATGAACAGGTGTTGAGAACAGAGTTCGGATGGAATCGGATGTTGACTTCGTTTTGTGTAATCAATTGATTCCTTTCCCTATCGACCCTTACTATATAGGGATAACCTCCGGCACAAAGCGCTGCTTTAACGACCGCCCAGTTCTCAGAATTGGTGTTCAAATCTCTTATATCTCCAGCTCCTCGAGCTCTGACAAACCCGGAAGCTCTGAGTTGGCCCAACAGTTGAGCCCTCATATTGACTATCATTTCCATTGCAGCCGAAGAAATGAAGTTCTGTTCGCAGAACTGTTTTTCACAGACCTCGTGTTTAGCCTTTTGCCAATTCTGGAAACCTCTCAGAAGTATTATGTGATCACTAAATGTTTTCGCCGACAACTTCTTCCGCATTGCAAATGACGTGCGCTTTCTTGAGGCCTGACTTTTGGGCACAACAACTGAAATGAGAATAAAGTTTAATGTGATTCAAGTCATTAAATACACGAGTATTTATAATAACGAACAGGGATTTCGATAAGAAAGCGAACAAACAATTGTGAGCACCGGATCGAGACATTTGAGAACTACTGAATATAAAACCATTTTTCCTAAATTTGGTTCAATCGGCAAATCAAGTAAATGGAGGCCCAGTTCTGTCAACTGTTCGGTCGGTTCTAAAGCGTCGATAGTCTGTAATCAAAAGCGATTAGAATTAAAATATAATCTAATCTTAAAAATCCAAAACTTATTGCAAACCTTCAAGAGTTGCACCGATTTCTTGATTGTCTCAATCGAAGGCGGTTTCAGTGCTTTAGACAGGAATTCAGAAATGGAGACATTGTTTGGCGCCAGAAGTTTGGTCTGAAGGCAGAGCTCATAGATTGACATTTTATTCATTTCTGAAGTCTGAAAGTCGTCCAAACAATTGAATCGCATTTTGTCGAAGAGATGGAAACAAATGCCTAATTTTGAACGATTTGTTCGATTTCTTCTTTGAATAGCATTTGTTTTTGAGATCCAATTCGAGACATAATATGCAAAACCAGTGCTCTTGTAGTAAATCTTTTCTCTCACTCTTCCCGTATCGATAACAAAGACGATGTCTTCGATTGTGAAACTGGTTTCGGCTATATTTGTGGCCAAAATTATTTTGCGCACTTCTGACGGCATTCGCCGAAATACTCGCTTCAAATCATTGTTAGGCATTTGGGAATAGAGTGTAAACAAAACATATTTGTTTGCGTCAAATCGCTTGGAATCGCTCACAATTTTCTCTCTTAATTTGATTATCTCGTCATAACCGGCGAGGAATACCAGAATAGAACCGTTTTTCTGTTCAGAGCATAATTTCTCGGAATTAATTATTAGGAAATGAATTAAATGACAAATCAATTCGATATCCAATTCTAGTCCTGTGCTATCGATATGCGAGTGATAGTAGACGTCAAGTATTTGTTTGTCCTCTTCTCTCAGATCCCGACTGTTGTAGAGGTTATTGAGTTCAGAAGTGATTGTTTGGTTTCCAATGCATTTGCAATACGTCTCCAAGAGTTCAATCAAGTCTTTGTGTCTGAAATGTAGTGCCCATTGAATGGCATTCCAGTCATTAGGCGTACATAAGTTGATGTTCGCGCCATAACTAAGGAGTGACTCAACGATATTAGTCTTGTTATGACAGACGGCGGCAATGAGTGGAGTAATGCCACTATCGCTGTGCTGGTAGTCGATTGATATGTGTTCGCCAACTATTAGGTCAATGAGATTCTCAAAGGCATAATCAGTTCCCTGAGTCCACGCGTTCTTCAGATATGAATTCATTTTAATCTTTAACTTAACGTCCAATTCATCTCTTTCTGCGATCACTGATTCAGAACTAATGATTCCATTATTACGAAACGCCGCAAAAGAGCTGACGTCAGACTTGTATCCGACGTCTCCGCTCGCGAATGAATAGTCGCGGAATTGGGAGACATTGATCTCATCCATCCATTCCTTCAGAACTTGTTTCTGAGTTTCTTTGATTTCCATCGAATCCCTGTATTGTTTCATCGATTCAGACATATATGAAGTCATTTGTAGGACATCTTCGAGATAGTGGTACTCAATGTTGGCATTTGGGCTACAAATCTCTACTGTTTGACAGCACCCGAAGTAATGGGAATAGAATTGAATCATATCGTTGTTGGAAGACATGAGAATGAGTTTGAAATTTCTATTCTTTCCAATAAATTCTCTCATAATTAAGAGCAAGAAATCACTGAATCGATCGCTTTCTTGGATTTCATCGATTATTAAATGAGTCACAGATTGTAACGGATTTTCGCCTCCCATTAGTGTTCGGAGAAGAACACCATTCGTGCAGAACGTCAATAGAGTTCGCGGAGAAACTCTTAAAATAAAGACATTTAAATTATTTCATTCATTTATTTGGGCTATTATTTTGGGCTTAAGGACGGTATGGGAGCAAAGTCTTCTAAATCATGACTGAAAAGAATCATATTTTCTCTAAATATTTGGCTATTTTTTGCAATAATTTAACAGACTATCACTTTATGATAAAGAGTCTCAAAGAATTTTGTGATTTTTCACAATTAAGCTCAGGTGTAGCTAAGCTTGAAAAGGACTTTTATAGTGACAGGTCTAGTAATTTTTTATTAAAAATCTTGAAATACTTTGGACACTAATTCTGAACATTATATGGACACCTAATTAAATAAAAAAGCGCAGGTTTATCTATACTGTAGTAGTATTTTACTTAAATTATAAGTTATTTTTAATTTGCGTTTTAGCCTAAATTAACATCTTAATTTGTTAATTTAAAATTTCATTTGAATGATTTAATCTATAATTTTGCAAATTCGCTTCAGAATAAAAATATTCATAAAAATTGATCCTACTATAATTTATTACTGAAAATCTTAAATTAAAAATTTGCTTATTATTTAATATTTGACGATCGATACTTCAATAACAAGAATAGGAAATGATCTAAAATCTCAACTGCGTGTGTTTGTTTCTGCTTTAACTTGTTCATGAGAAATATCAATGAATTTGTAAACATATGAGCAGGTATTAAAAAGATTGTCTGATTGATAAAATATTATTGAATTACCCCTTAACATTGAAATTTTACTAACCAAAAATTAAGTAAACTAGATCAATTATAATTACTGGACCCTAACTGAAATATGAGTATAAAACATATAAAATATTTTGACCCGTTAATATCTTATATGAAATGATAATCTTATCAGTATTAATAATAATTATTTGTAAACAAAAATATAAATATTCAACAAAAATTTAATATAAATTGTATTCAAATATTTTATTTATTCAGATAAACATAACAGGGAAAATGCTATTGAATGCATTATATTAAGTAGATTTGACAAAAATATTTAGAAAAAGACAGAATTTGGTATTCGGTTATAGTCTAAGAGTTTTCATTAATATTTAAAACTTAATGTAAAAATTGATATTTATAATTGAATTGAGAATATGAGCTAATTATAAATTACAAAAACATCTCGCGTTCACAACAAATTTAACTTATTTTGAATTGCAGAATATTAGGAAAACCGATAATAATTAATTAAGTGGCAAGAAGGAGGTCGGAAACGACATTTGAATTGTTGACTATTTCACACAGAATTATACCTAATTAAACAATAATTAACAATCTATGCGCGCAAAGAGTATTGAATCCAATTCACACTTTCTCTAAAACTTGTCCAATGGATAATAATAAGTGTTTGCGCGCATAGGTTTCTAATTGTTGTTAATTTAGATATAATTTAAATTCTGTATGAAATAGTCCAACAATTCAAATGACGTTTAGGCCATTCATTTGGTCATTTAATTAATTATTCTAATATTTAATTGGATTTTACGATTGCACTAAATCTCAAAATTTAATATATGTGTCAATAAAGTGATGTATTTTATGAGACATTACGGACTAATTGTTACATTTACGACAACTATTTTCTGCACAAAACTAAATCAATATTTAGAGCGCAATCCCTATGGAATGCCTCGAAATCTTGTGAACAACGAATATATGTCGTGGAAGTGGAGGAATATATTCATATCATTCATACATTCAGTTCTGTCAGCTTTTGGCGGACTTTTGTCGTAAATTGAAGTGTTTTTCTAAATCTTAATTTCAATTAACAAATATCTCTCCTTTCCTTTTAGTCTACTGTTTGAGCCCTTATTAGCCCTAAATATGATTGACTCGTATTCAGAATTCGCTTATGTAATGCTCTGTCTCTCCAACGGATATTTTATATACGATTTCATACTTTCCATAACTAATCTCTCATATCCGGGAAGAATTGAGATTATAGTGCATCACATGCTCACCATCTCATGTCTAACTGTGAGCACATATACGAAACGGTTTATGGGCTATTGTATGACAGCACTAATAGTCGAGATCTCCAACATATTCTTGCATTTGAGACAACTTTTCAATATATCGGGAATTAATACCAAAAGCAAAACCTATCGAATCAATAGTATTATTACTATAAGTGAGTCAACCATACAATCGATTAATTATTTTTATATAAACTTTTAGTCAATTGATTGTAATTTTATATTTAGTTTCACTAATTGTCAAACGTTTGTTCCCACTGTCGTGGATAGTGTTCTGTCTTTATATGGAAAACGATTCAATGGGTTTTGTAATTTGGGTTTTGTCGACATTCAGTGTAATCATAATTCTTGTCGTTTCAGTTGGTATTATAGTTCGAGTGGCGCTCAAAGACTTTATTAATAGAAAACAGAGACAAAATTGATCTGAAGATAATTTTAGCCTAATTTTGAATTGTATTTAATATTTCATAACAATCTTATATTTATTTATTTATTTCACTTCATTAGTATTACATTTTTAAGCTTTAATATACAAAAAATAAAAAATTTAAATTAATTTCATTAATAAAAAAAATTATTGTTTGCTTCTCATTCACGAAATTGATATAAAAAATTGAATTCAATTCAAAAACTTTTCGGTCTGCCCGGAACTGTTCGCCGATTTTTAAAATGTCATCTGCCCGGATCCGATCTACACTACTTATAATACAAAAAAAGGCGGCACTTTATCATCGATTTTCAAAAAATCCAAAAATTTATTATTAATAAAAGAGTCCGGAATACTCATATGTGACTCGTTTTCAATAGTGTAGAATTGCACTAAATTCTCCTCGCTCAATCGCCTTAAGCCTATCCAGTCATTCAGATATAGTTCCGTTTGATTGAATGAAATCCAATTCTTTGCCTTTGAGTTCCAAAAACCGAATGAAGAACTAATTGGTGGCAAAACAGTCGCCTCATTGCCGAAAGATATCAATACTAATCCGCGGTTTAGTTTAAGCAGATATTTATCGCCATTTGGATTGTTTTCATTGTCTATCTTTGCTAACCATGTGTTGTGTTGTTTCGAGTTTTTGGGTGAATTCCAATAACTGGAGGCCGAGAACGCCATTTCGGCCAAATCGGTGTACATGAATATGTCGTAAAGAGCAGGTCCTTCACCGGTCAAGTCATCGAACTTCTGAACCCATTCACAGACTTTAATCAAAATTTCATACTTAGTGTCCATTTGCGAACAGTCAGGTTTGCCAAACACTCCCGAATGGGGGCCCCCGAAGGTTATCAGTCTATCGATTCGTGGCAACAGTGCATCCAAACACTGTGTCCACAGAAGTCCCCTCAGGAGTAGACCCCCCTGTGAGAAGCCAACCAATACTATACGTTTGGCTGCTATTAATTGTTGCCATATTTCAGGTTTGTTTAACTGAAAGCACAGTTTCTCCGATTGGAATTCCATCGACCGATAGGAAGACCACTCGTAGTCCTCATCACTCGAGTCACTTAAACCAATATTAATCACATTATAATCACTAATCGATCGGTTTTTTAATAAGCTCTGAAATCTGGTCACAAACGCATATCCCATACCAGCCCTCGCACTCTCTCCTCTGCCGTGAAGTGTTAACAATACCGTTGTATTTGTTTCACAACTTATTTCACTAAATAATATGCAAATTAAAAGTCCGACAAAACTAATTAAATTAGTGTTCATTTTCTTATATTAAATGATTATATAATTATTTATTTATAATGATTTTTCAAACTTCTTTTAATATGAAATAAATTCAATAAATGATAGCAAAATGATAGTGTCATTGGTTCAGGTGTTTTGTAGCAAATATTTGTTATCTCTAGAGTAGTGTTTTAGTAACAGTCATGTTATACAATACACAATATAATCATAATCTTATCAAATAGTATTTTACTGATTGTTGTATTATAGGAATAGCCAAAATCCGTTGATTCACAAATAATTTTATCAGTCTAAGTATATTATATTGCATAAATGTAACTAGCTCGATTCCTTGTTAAATCTTGTACATTTAGGACTAATAACTTAAAAGTTCTTATAAAAGTTAAGTTTTAAAATAATAATTAAAAGCAATCAAATGCCAGCCAAACCTACCTGGCCACCCTTATTATAAGTTAGGATGTTGTTATTCTATTTATTTCAAATTAGATCATTAAAACATTATTTGACGCAATGAAATAAAAAAATTTATTGAAATAAATTTAACTAAATTATAATCAAATTCAACCCAGGAAATATAAATTTATATAGCTTTGGTTAATAAAACTTTTATTTATTTGTTTGCATCTTTTAATTTTGTATTAAATGTAATTTTGAATAATAATTTATTGCAATTAATATTTAAAATAGCTTTCATTAAGTAATCATCTATTAATTCCTTATTAGTTAATAAGTAATTGAATTTATTGTTTATACAGTGAGAAGATATCATATCATCCGATTCAGATGTCAGGACAATAGTGTATTTTAGAAACTAGCGTAGGGATGTCCAGAGGAGAGGTCCAGCCCGGAATAGCCCCCTCCCTGGCAAAATAATTTTTGGTTAACTTTACGATTATGAACAGATCCCCCCTAAACTTTGAGAAAAAAGTGGGAGAAAAACCAAAATACCCCCTGACATTTTCAAGTCTGGACATCCCTAATATTAGACATAAAATAATAACTTTAATGTCAAGAGAATAACACAAATTTTAAATGATTAATTCATTTCCTTTAATATCTCGAAATCATCTTTTGTTTTTCATTCCTATTTTGTTATTTAAAATATCGTATTTCCTGGAAAAGTAATTTGATTAATAATTATTTTCAATGTATATTTAAACAATAATAGATTTGTGAAAAGAATAAGCAATCTAAGTTATTAGACATGATATAGAAAGAGTAATAAAATAAAAATTATATGGCAATTATAAAATCAACAATAGTCTTTTTGATAGAAATGCTATATTATATAAATAGCAGTTGTGGTCCACCAGGAGTTCCAGTGGGGGCTGATATTTATGGACAGACACCGATTGCTAGAGAGGAAGATCACGTTATATACGAGTGTAGGGATGAATTCAGACAAGTCTACGGAACTGTAAGGAGATATTCGAAAGGCCGATGGATTCCACGACTGCCTAAATGTGGTCAATATACACCCTGTTACAAATTTATCAACTGCCGAATGATCCATAGCCATTTCTATATCCTTGATATTTCAGAATCTATGTTTCATTCTTCAATAAGTGTAAATTGATAATTATGTAAAATATTTATTTAATTTTGGGAAAGTCAACATGGTTATTCTATAAAACTTTATGTTATTTTCTAATATACAATTATAGTGTATAAATCTAATGATTCCTTGCAAAGGATTTAATATTGTTTTCTGATTAGAGGTACAACTTTTTAACTCAAATGTAACATTAATCTTAAACTATTGTGTATATTATTATAAGTTCATTCATTTTCCAATGTTATAACTAGTATTAGTTACAGTACTCACTCATATTTTCAAAAGTCATATAAACTGTGCATTGAATTGAAAGTGCTACTCTATACGCATGCGTACACTTCCCAAAATAAGCAAGTTATAAGCCAGACGGAATCTTCAGGTATAAATGCAGAGCAGAAGATGATTTTTTTATAATTTCTAAAGTTGTACATCGATTTAAAAATTTGTAAGCTTGATTGATACAACATGAAATTTGACCTATTCTGTTGAAAAAGTTTCTTTTTATCTCATATTACAAGTTAATATTTTTACCTAAAAGATTATGAGCAGCGATGTGATCTAGGGGCTTGAATCAGATAAGAGATTAAAACTGAATCATATCTACTAATACTAACTCTATTGAACTTGAAATCTATAGAGTTAGTATTAGTAGATGTGATTCAGTTTCAATCTCTTATCTGATTAAAGCCCCTAGATCACATCACTGATTATGAGATTTTGATAGTAAAATTTATTATCTTTTTATCGAATAACCATGTTGACTTTCCCAATATTAAGTACATAACTATTAATTAAACTTATTGAAGATGAAAGCTATTATATAATTTGAAATCTTATCCACTTTATAGAAATGGCTATTCAACATATGGGAAGGGAAATCATCAAATGAGAATCAACTATATAGCAAAGCTATAGGCATATACTGGTACTGCTATATAGTTGATTCTCATTTGATGAATTCATATCACATATGGTGATTATAGTGGATAGATTTGTAACAGTCGTATATACTGTATGTATAAAAGAAACTTTTTGTTAAACTAATTATATATTATTTGCTTATTTATAGCTCTGAGAGAAAGCAATAATCTTTTTGTAATTAATTACAAAACCAATTACTTGGATCTGAGGAAAAGTGAAGGCTTTTCCGTTTCAAATAAGACATTTGCAGAACTGAAACCATTTGAATTTGAATTATCGAAAAAATTTATGTTTCAAATCTGTTACAAACCATTTACGAGAATATCTTACATTGAATTAACACTGGAATTGATATCTAATAAAACATTGAGTTTATCAGAGAATTTAAATATTAGTGCTTTTATTAATAGTTATCGCAATTGCATTAACTCTAATGAAAATTTACAGCAAAATAATAGAGATATTTATTATTTGGAGTTTATTTGTGAACTAAACTCAAATTCTGATTATAATATTGAGGCAAAAGATTTGCCAAATTCTATCAGATTTTCGTTTGAATCTCATTATAAATTCAAATCAATTATTAAGTCTATATCAGTGTTTAGATTCCAAGACGATTGTGGTCTTCCAGACATACCATTGAATGCCAAAAGTCAAAACATAGGCCATAGTGTTTCCATATATCCATCAAAACATAAAAGATATAAAGTTTTAGACGAGGAAAACAACACTATTAAATGCAGTCATGAGGGGAATTGGGATAAAGACCTGCCATTAGTTTATCCTATCATTCAATGTTCGACTAAAGAGTTTGATTGGAATTCCGAGCGATTTATAAATGTTGAATTTGAATACTTTGAATATTTTAATGGAACGGAGATCGCGGCCACGGATAGCAAAATCAAATTCCAGTGCAATAATACTATAGATTCGCAACAATTTTATTATTTCTATTGCAATGAAAATGGTTTTTGGAGTGGAAATCAAAGTATAGATGTCTGCAATGAAGCAAATTATACAGGTATTCAAAGTTAGTTTCTAATATTATTATTTCTAAATCAATAAAAATATCCAGTTCAAATTGTGTATCTCTTAATTCACACTACACAATTCTAGTAACATTCTACCAAGCTAAATGAACACTGCTGTCCTGCTTAGTTGCATTTTTCAAGAGATGCAAGATATTTACAGTATGCTACAGGGTACAAAATTTTGTATTATAATCGTACGATTGTTTTTCGGCTTAATTTAGTGACGGATTTTAGTGTTGAAAAATATCAACGATTTTGGAAAATGATTGCTTTCAATCCTATATTAAAAGCAAGTTTCTTTCAATTATTTTAATTAAATAATATGTCTTTAATTAATCATATTAACTAATTAAATCATATGAAAACAATATTTCATGATAATTATCTGCTGATAAAATTATGTTTCAATTTCTTTCATTTTCCCAATCTATGGATTTTATATTTTATATCACTATTGCTTTAGACATTATAATTTTGCCATCCACAAAATGTGAATAAAAATCTTGCATCACCTGACAAATGCAACTAAGTAACACAGCAGTGAAAAAGAACATGCGATACTAAAGATTGCAAAATAAACTAAATACATTAATGAAAATGTGTGTCAAATAAAATAATGCAATTATATTTCGTGTATTTGCAACCGGTCTCCGGACAAAACATCGCGAACAAAAACATCGACGGACAAAACATCGCGGATAAACCATTGAATGACAAAAACATCGAATGACAAAAACATCGAATTACAAAAACATGGAAAAATAAGATATTGTTCAAAAAATTTTAAATATTAAGTCATATAAAGGGGGAATACTAAAATAACGATAAAACTAAAAAAATTACCTTGCATTGAAAAATAAGGGATGTATTCTACAAAATTTTCGAGGTAGGGTGTATTTAGGTTATTTCTTAATAAGATAAATAGTTATAAAAAGTAAATTAACAAAGCTATATTTTATATTAATCTTAAAAATAGTAACAAATTAATTTTTATAATCTTTTAAACATTTGTTTATTTTTCGATGTTTTTGCCATTCGATGTTTTAACTGCAATGTTGTGTCCGGGAACCTTTGCAATCTTTTATGCATTACTATTGAATACATTCATATTTCACCCCTACATCTGACGTGAGCAAAGAGGCTGTAAAACGAAGCTTTCCCTGTATAGCAGGCATGAAGTTTTTGAATGAAGAATGTAGACTTCTGTGTATAGCATGAGTACGACTTTAACTTTATTTAATAATTTGAAAGTTTATTCGTGAAGAAATTTATTTTTAGAATTTTCTTTCCACTATTTGTTCAAGGATTAAAATATACAAATTATTACTAATTGTTGATTAATAATTGACTAAAAAATTGATAAGAAATACTTCTATAATATAAAAATTTAATTTGTTGAATATTAATAAGTGAAGAATATTGTCTCAATATTAATGAGTGAACTAAATAAGTTTGAAAAATTACAATAATATCATTTTGATAACTTTTATATTATTAAATAAAATTAAAACTATTCTCATTCTATATACAAAAGTCTAACGCAAAAGACTGATTCAGTCTGAAAGGAATTGACTATCAAATTGCATTCAAATCAGAGATGTGATCTAGACAGTTTAATCTGATAAGAGTTTGAAACTGAATCATGTAAACTATTACAAACTCTATAGATTTCAATGGAGTTCAATAGAATTCGTATTAGTAAATGTGATTAAGTTTCAAACTCTTATCTAATTAAACCTTCTAGATCACATCTCTGATTTTCATCTAAACTTAATTTATCAACATAATTTATTAACACATTTATTACATAATACAAACTTATAATTTGAGATATAGACTACATATTACGTTATTAAATATTGTTAGAAGTCATAATGCAATTAATTTCAATTAATTGTTATACAGCGATGTAAAACTTGCCATTTTTATGCCTTAATCTTATTGAAAATTTGAAATCAATCGAATTAAGTAATTCATCAAATTAATTGTGATTGACTGTTTTAGTATCCCGCAATTTTGAAAATCATAAAGATATCCCCTTATATTTTTTGAAAAAGTGATATTTATTTTTATCCCCTCCCAAAAATTTCTTATTTCTGGGAAAAAAGGACGCGGAATATTGTGAGGAAATCGATCCGTTTCTGGTATAGATGGATGATAATATGTCGTATAATACGACTCGTGTTCCATGTCAATTTGGTTAAATTTACACCTTCAAAATAAGCCGCTACTTTACTTCCCCAGATACACCTTGGCATTTTGAGAGACAATTCTTGTATAACTCCTTATATCTGTTAATTTCGTCAAACTAAGTGCTCATCTAACTTGATCCCGAATAAAATATGTTTATACTTAAATCCTTATAAATTAATCGCTTTTGTGTTCACTTAAAAACAACTTTAACTGGCTTTTTAAATATATAAATTGACATGTACATGTATATGTGACGATTTTTTCCAAATAAATAGAAAGCTTTCTTAGGAACTGTTTTAGATGTTATACTGCATTTGTTTGCTTAATTCGAGGGAACGTTTCATTAGAATAAGAGCAGTTTTTGTTTATTGATTTTATTTATTTGTTTACAAATTAACAATAATTAGTGAGAAACCCAGCAAACAATCTTACTGTGCGCGTCATATATCGCATCGCGGCATATATCGCATCTTACGTTGATTTCTTCCTCTTAGTTTCTTTGTTTTAAAAGAACACATATGTGTTTTTAGAGCATTCTAGAATTTGAAAAAGACGTCAAAAATTCAGAGATGATCGAATAGAGACTTTATATAATATATTATAAGCATGCTAATCAATCAATTTTTGTTGCAATCACTTTTACATAATGTATTTTTTATATTGGCATTATTTTAGTTAAAAACCAATTTTTTCTCTTTTCAGATGTTAATTATTAATTAAGACTTTATTACACGTATTAGTAATACGGTATTACCATTAAAAGATAAAAGTTATAAATTACTGAAAATATCTCAATTAAACTAATGTACATTAAGAACACAAAGAATCAATTGCTTTTACTTGTTTTTGAACTATTCAATATTAAGTTAATTGAATATTGAAATTAAAATATTGAGATCATTACATCAAATTATAGGATTTGTAGGGAGACTACCCGCCGGCTAAAACTTTTTAAACGTTTAAGCTATAATAGTATAGTTAATATACGTATAGTTACTTTAGTTTCGAGCATAAAATTATTTTTAATAACAATTTATAAAATAATTTTTAAATACATTTCGTACAACATATCAAATGGTCTAAAGATAGCATTGACAAACTTTCTTTTGTACATTCATTTGCCTTTCAGTTTAAGTATTAGAAGATTTATTTATTTTAATACTTTTTAAATTGCTTTCACAGCAAATAAATTGAAAATTTTCAATTCTAACCTGTAATGTAAGGGGTTATTGGAATAGAATATCACGAATACAACAGAAGTTTATATACATTGCCGTAGAAAATACATAATATGAAAGAATGAAAGCGTTGTTATTAACTTTAGAGCGGAAAGTAATTTCAGAACAATTGTTGTAGAATTGAAAGCAGAGTTACATAACCTTTTGAAATGATGAAACCAAAGAGACTATCATTATGATCATCATTGCCATCAATGCCATCCCTGCGATCAATATATAAAAAGTGGTGAATCCAAAATTGACGGCGCGAGACCACCAATTCGTATACAATATTGCAATCTATTCATTGTCTGCATTTTCAATACCAGACTTAAAAAGACTTAATACTTACGAATAGTTCAAAATTAAAAATCCTTATTTTCTCCATAAAGAAAAAGTTTTTACTTTGGCCTTCAATTCAATTCTGTTAAATAGAGATTACATTGAATTGCTTTCAAAATTATATTTTTTAAATTTTCTTCAAAATATTCGTAATTAAAGATTAAACTAAATTGATTTGCAAATCAATTATTAGTATTTTGTTTTAAAAGAAGTTTTTAGTAATGATTTTATGGTAAATGAAATGAAATTACACTCAATATCGTTTATAGTGAACCCGCTTATAGTGAATATCCGCTTATAGTGAATGATATTTAATAACAATACTATCAAAGACTAGTGAAATATGTACGTTTATAGTGAATTTCGGTTATAGTGAATGAATTCCTTGGAACCGAGCCGTTCACTCTATACGATATAGAGTGTACTTCTCTTTAAATGCACGCATAGAGAGCAGAGTTTCTCATAATTATTATTAGTTCATTAAATAATATTCAAATATGTATTAATACTGAATAATACATTTGGACATCGGCTCTATATCTGCATCTATGCAATAATGAGCACAATTCCAAGTACGACATCAACAAAAAACTGACACAAATGTTGTGCGAACTGTATTATAACAAAAAATGTGTGTTTGCATGACTGACAGACCGAAAACGCGGTTTAAAGACTGTTCTTAACATTACTGCAATAGAGATAATATACTGAGACTTCTAACGCAGATCTGAAAAGACTATACAATATATTGCCAACTATTCCAGTCCATTCATCCCCATTTCTACTGCTAGAGTATTGGGCTTTTAGTTTGACATAATATATATAAATGTCTTAACGTCTTCCACCACTTTTGTCTTATCACTACTGATAACTATTATTTGATTTAATCTTAATGTTTATCCAAATATAGTATATTCTCTTAATTTATTGCTTAAGTTTCCATTTAATTGATTGCGGTTTTCCTTTCTTTTCAATTGTTTGTAAATTATTTGTATTGTTATTCCGATTAACTGAGAATTCAAATAAACAAAAGTTATTAATCTTTATTTAGATCTTCGGTCTATTCTCTCACAACATTTTCATTAATACTGAAGCCTTGAGTGGCGTAAGTCTTGGGCCACAAAATCTAATTCTCTAATCATCTTAATTAGAAGTGAGTGTAAAATAAATAATTGAGACTCCAGTAGTCAATGAAAGTACTGAACAATTACTTTCGCTCATTACTTATTGACCGGTTTTTTACGCGAAACACAACTCTATTCGAGCGTTAATATTAATAATACAACGGCTTTGAAGCAGAAAATGTTTGTCCTCTAAAGCTCTTGAATAAGACAAGATTTTTTAGTCAACGCTGAATTTACAAACGCATAGATATTGTCACAAAAGATAAATAAATCACATAAGAGAACGATCACCTGTTTAGAGGAGGAGAAGATAGTTTGCACTTAAGTGACTTAACACGTAATACGAGTATTCAAATTATAGGAATCAATTACTTTAGGGGTGCGGAAGGAGGCTATAGCCAAAACACCAATTTTAAGAATGACATTTTGCAAATTACCTTTAGAATTTTAAGGAATAAAACTTATTATCCAACTAAAATAGTTTTTACCAAAATTTACTTTAAACTCGGTTTTTGAACTAAAAACTCGAATTTAAGAGTTATATTACTCGCGCTCCACATTAAGACAATGTATCACCAGTGCATAATTCATTATACGTAACTTTTAAAAAATGAATAATACAGTACATAATTAGATTGCACTCTTAGTTAGGTTATTCAAGTGGTAAGGTTATGTCCAGAGATTGTTCTAGCCAAAATACCTCGTCGATATCCATCGTCAAATTTTTTTATCTAAATAACTTGATTTTGAGAATATTTTAATGTATTAATCAATGAAGGTTTTCAGTAAAGCATTCTAAAAAAATAGAAGCTTAAGGAAAATTTGATATAAAGGAACTTAAGAGAAAATGATTACTTATTAAAATATCAGTTTTTGTTCAGAAAACATTTTACAATTCTAATTTTACACTGTGGATTAGTTGAAGGAGCTCCTGTAAGTCACTCTCTTAGAAGATCAAGTCATTTTATTTTTAAAAAAACGGTATAACAACAATAGTTGAGGTCATCTTTGTGATCTTTACAAAAATGAGATAGATTAGTCTGGCGGTATTTTCAGAAATAATTTGAGACAAGGAATATTATATTAGTTACATAACACTTGTTTTCCCCAATATTACAAAAAATTTAGTTAAAATTTAATTTTAGGTATCTTAAGAAGAATTTTCCAACTTTTCTTTCAGTTAAAAAAGAGTGAAAAACCATAATTAGAAATGTGAATTCTGAACTTATATCCCATTTGTATACCTGTTCTATACTTTAAAGTCATAGTCTTACAAATTGAATTCGCCAACCTTCTATTGAAATTGAAGCAGAGAACATTTTAATTTTTTAAACAAATTACAAATGACTCAACTGCGAGAAGAATAGCGGATACTATATAATATAGCCCTGCAATTATATGATTTTGTATCAAGCAATGTATAAAATATAGTACTACTAATGCATATATTTTATACGTTGCTTTATACAAAACCATATAAGTGCAGCGCTATGTTATATGGTATACGCTATTCTTCTTGCAGTAGGGCCAATTCTAATAAAAGATAAAAGAATTTCTCCATTTAATTGCTTAATACACCCAAGCAATGGATAATGAACCAAAGTATTTGACCCAGAAAAAAAACAATTTAATAAATCTATAGCAGTATAATAGTATTCATGAATAAAAATCTTACGATAATCGAACTCATTATACAAACTGAAGATAAAAGAGGAGTTATCGGTATTAATTTTATTCGGGGTTTCTCTTTCTAAGTTCAGAAATTGCGAAGGAGGATATAGCCAAAATGCTTTCCTATCTCACATTTTGCAGAATAGCCCTTCTCCTGACTGAGGGGAAGCAAATATTTTTAATTTTTACGTTACATTACGCCTTGCATTTTTCATATTATGTCTTGTTCGCATACCACCCATGGCATTTTTAAAAATAATTTTCAAGATACAGTACCCCCAATGTCTCGGCAGAGCTTTGCGATCCGTGATTAAGTCATGAATTAAAAAATTAAATACACTGTATATTAATATATACCTGTAATTAATCTCTTGATTAAATCTATATATATATTTCATCATGTTATATCTATCAACTTTTACATTTCTCTATTTTAATCTTAAATCGTATTCGAAATTCATTGTGCTCACACCAAGTTACTAATATGATAACGTAAAACACATCCTGTTTTATAAACAGTCTCTATTAATGCGATCGTAAATACTTTGATATACAGCTCAGATAAAACATTTACTTAAATTGTAGACAAGAAATGCTATAATATTCACAAAATTAAGACAATAAAGTAGTGATTCAAACAATTGATTGAATAATGAAATTGAGTTACAAAAAAAACAAAATAAACACAAAAGTTAAGGGCAGAGAGTGAGAGAGAGAATTTGGGGAAACAAATGTTTCATTTAGTCATTTAACGGTTAGTTATATGACTTGTTTATGAGTGGCCAACACTCGTATTGAATTTTATGCCTATTGCGAGCGCATAGTCTTTTAATGTAGTGCACGTGTCTGTGCGTATCTATGGTATGCATGCGAGTGTGTGTTTGCAGTAGTGGAAAGTACAGTACAAACCATTTTATTGTGAATAGCACAGGGCTTATGTGCCACGAATTGCTTGCTTTTGTGAAATCATGTTTTCATTTTTCAATGACAACAACAGTCTCTAAATTGCACTCAAATGCCATCACTGTTTCACTGTTGGACTGGTTTATGTGAAAAAGCCTTCAGTGACACACTTGTGCTCTCTCTCTCTCTCTCTCTCTCTCTCTCTCTCTCTCTCTCTCTCTCTCTCTCTCTCTCTCTCTTGTTCTCTTCTTTTTCATGGCTGAGTCCCCCCCCCCCCCGTGTGCTTCGCTCTCCTCTCCCTCTCTTTGGTTGCCTTCACATTAAGTTTATGTTTATTTTTTAACATTAAAAGCAAAACTGAATGCAAGAGTAGTGCAAAGGGGGAGTCGAGTGTGAGAGAGGAGCCAAAGCCAAACATAGATAGGTATTAAAGTTTTCGAGCGTTACTTCAAATACGTTTGGACTCCGGATGCGAACCAAAGCCTTTGTAAAGTTGGAGACCTGCGAGAGGGGAGACAGTGTTAAGTGTGAAGACTGGTCTGGTTGTGGGAGAGTCCTTGTATTGCTTCCCATCGATGGAGGGTATCTTTGAAAACAGGCCCCATTCGTTGCTTATGGCCATTGAGGAGGAGTTTTGCCTCTCTTTCTCTTCTAAATTCATTTTAAGAACTCATTCAATAATATAAAACGCTATCAGTTTTGTCGAACGAGGAATGGGTCCCCAAACAAGACGGCAACGACGGCACTGACAAAAGAATCGATGGCATTGTCTGCCACAAGCATTTGGTTTCAGTGATAGTCGAGAGTTGGAGCACATGATCACAGCCTTATATTTTCATGCATTTCAAAAGTAGTTCAATGCTATGCCGTCTATGCCTTGATTTGCATTGGCTTTGGCTTTGCTTTCGGTTTGATATTTTGTGTAATCACTCGCTTCTCCACTCACTTGTCCTCTCCCTCTCCCCTCTATGTGTGATCTGATGCTAAAGAATCCAAAGATATCACTATTGCAACCAAAACTGTGGATAAGACTCTTCTCATGGGAGTCAATGCCTTTAATGCTATTGTACCTCAACTTTACTGTACAAAAGAGATTGTACTGCAATGTAATATACAGTACAGTACAGTGTTCTCTATCATACATAGAGATTCGAGTGTTGAGCACTGCTTCCAATGTCTAATATAAGGAAGCAATGAATCCAGAATACAGTTATCATAGATAGAAAGGGAGAACTCGTCACAACTGAGCAGGAATTGGGGGGAAATGACAATCATATTAGTTGTCAGAGTAGTTGCAGAATATCAGAGTTTACGCCTCGCTATCAATATTGACTCTGCAATCGTCACTGCTATTTAAGGACAACCAAAATTTGTGCCCAAACAATAAGTCGATATATAATCTCTTTTTGTGGTCTGAAAAGGTTTGCACACATCCACTAAACCATTCAAAAAGTTATACAAATATCGATCAGAAGTTTTAACTTCAGATCAATCGATCGCAAGTTATTTCATATATAAAAAATCTCTAAAGTTTTTTAACAGCTCTTCAATCGATCGAATAAGAGAATTCATCAGAACATTGATATTCTCAATGATATTTTTATGAATGGAAATATTTAAAGTTTTTAGTAAATAAAATTTTAAGATTATTCGAGTTAAGTTCAAAAGGAATTGTCTGGATTTGAAACAATTATATAAATTAATACTTTTCAATGAATCTTTGAAAGTAGAAGACATTTTTTTAGGTTTAAGAACAAAATAAATACAGTAACAGTATATTAATAAACAATGAATTATCTGAGCTTGGTTATTGAGAACATTCGTGGGTCTTTTTTCTGTTCAAATTGATTGCATATTTCGGGGATTTTTTGTTGTGTTATATGAATGTTGACGTTATATAATGAGTGATTGCCAACACTTTTGCTATATTTAGAATTTGAAAGCTTTGCTTAAGAGATAGCAAAATATAAGTATAGAGAGTGAGGCACAGCATTATGTTCTTAAGCATGTGCTCAGTTCGACACAACTTATTCTTTTAAATTACTTCTTTCTCACTCTCACTCTCACTCTCTCTATTGCATTAGTCGAGTATATGACAGGATTTCCTCGCATTTTAACTAACAGTTCTGATTAACAAATGTTTCTCTCAATTATTTGTTGCCAATAGAGAGAACCAAATTCCAGAGTAAGAATATCACACCAGTCCTGCCAATCAACGGACCGAGAAAACCAACGAAACGGTGAGACTTTCGTGAAAAAAAGAAAATATTGAAAGAATTGAGAAATAAATAAATGCCGTTCTTTTAACATCACTTTCAACTCATTTTTCGTTAATGAATAACATATTAATAGTTATTCTTATTTTCTAGTTTTCTATTAAGGCATACATTCAGTCGTTTCAAAATACTTCAAATACAATACTGTAAACACAATAATAGTGGAGTCATAGGAGCCATAAAAGGAATGTCTCAGATTTTCAAGTTCTCAAACAGTATTGTAATCTCACAAATGCCTGTCCTTCATATAAAATGCAATGATATCTGTTATCTCAAATGCCGACCAAAATAGCGAAATAAAAATATAACATATTATATGTGTTTTATTTTAAAAGCAGTCTTTTAGATAATCAAGTATTAGTGCTATTATTGAGACCAGCATTTCCAATGAATTAGGCTCTGAGTCGAGTCTCCCAAACAGCCCAACAGCATAGCCTTACAAATAAGCTCATTAAATGAAGAGTCTCTAAAATAAAAGTTTTCTCATTTATGATAATATACTCCAAATAGAAGTTGCAGTCGAATCGACCGAAATAGGACTCAAAACGCCTTAAGGATAAAGCTGTGCCTCAACTCAAATGATATAACAATCAAATTCCGCTCTATTGAAGAAAATCTGATTGTATTTGATTGAAAGCATTCAATAAAATATTGAATTTATTAATGTTTCTGTTATTTGCCAAAAACACTAATTGTCTGATTGGATAAATTTATTATAATTTAATTTAATCAAAATATTTTTGCCTAAAATATTCATTTTTTCAAAGTGTATAAAAGTTCTTAATATAGTTTAAAATAAATTACTCTTTATATTTTCAAAAATCAGAATTAAATTTAATTCGAAAAGAATTTTAAATATGAATATTAAACAACAGATTAAACAATTTATTCGACAAAATTGTTTTATTTAATCATTGATCGGATGCACGAAAAGTGTATTAGATTTTAACTCCTCTTTTGTTAAGACATTGAGTTTATATAATTGTTTCGGTCGAATCACAATCTTCTTACTATCAATGACTTCATTTTAATTCTTTAGAAAGTTTATTACTGTTTTTGGAACCATTATTTGATACACAGCTATACTCACTATTTTTCGATTTACAGGCAAATCGGTGGCACTTGTTCTGTGCTCTGCTTTCTTTTTTATTTTCTTAAATTTCAATAGATTTCAAATTTCAAGAGATTCTAAACTTAAAGTATTTAAAACACTATCTTTAGCTCTGTATGCTATCCTGTATTTAATAATTTTACGCCTGTTTTCACGGAACATAAGTTTCATTCTTGTTTTCCGTCCTTTAAAATCTTAAAAGATTTTTGTATTGCATTAAGAAATCAAAATAAAGAATAAAAATAATGAATTCAAAGTCAATAACTTATTGCTAATAATTTATTAGTAATAATTGAATGAAATATAGTTTCAAGTGATATAACATTATATGAGAGTAAAATATTTGAATAGTCGTGATATGAGTTCGATTGTGAGATACATCGGGAAAATGTTGAAAATCGGAGCCAAAGCCCAACACTTGAGAGAAATATCTACAGAACTGTAAAACAGAAAGTATGTACGCATTGATTGAGTTGAGGCAAAGCTGCGAGAATTGCATTTAATCCATGGCAAACACTGGGACATGGAATGTATTATTAATCCTCGGAGGGCTCGTCTCATAGATGTGTGGATCCATTGGAACATATAGTGCGTGTACAGTGAGAATACCTTCTGGCAGTTGTGTGCGAATTGCGCTGTAATTTAAAGTGAAGATAGAGAAGAGTAGAGAGAAAAGGCATTACACGATAGATCATAGACAGCACTAATACAGCATTAGTGCTAATGTAAGTTATAATAAAAGGCAGACTTTCCACTAGGCATGTGCTCCACACCATTCTTTGTAAACAAACCCGCGATATTGCCAATCTGAAAAGGTGAATACAGAGAAGACCAGAACATTTTAGTTTAAAAATTAAGAATTCATAGATATTATATCTTCATTTCATATTTTTTGTGGAGCAGACATACGGTTATATGCAATCCTTGCAATTTAATATTCTTCTTTATCAACATCTATAATATAAATAATTTTAGTAAATATTCTAATATTAATAATAATTTTATTTTAAGTTACAAAGTTCATTTTATTTTAATCTTGGTTATTTTCATTTTTAAGTATTTTAAACTATTTTTAAATCATCTCTTTACTCAACCCATAAATACTTGAGCTAACACCCTAACCTAACCTTAAAGGTGTGGGTAAAGAGTAGCCACGGGTTTATAAACAAAATATCTTATACTTAGAAAATTTAGGAGACATTTGTCTATGATTTTGAAAATAATCAGGCTACCTTCACCATTTTGTCTTTGTGTTATTATAATTTCACAAAACCAGTTTTTTAGCCATAAAATTACATTTTACTCCCCCTGTACTCTCTAGAGCGTAGAGCAGTCGAGTTTGGCCATCAATGGTTTGGGTTGACACCGGGTCTGCGCGGGTGATGGGTCTGGAACTCAAGTTTTTATTTAATACAACTGCTATTCTGTGACGTACTCTTTCATTGAGGAAGAGAGCGAACAGCGTTCAGTCACGACCGCAGCGAACAAACCTGAAACCTGAAGCAATGGGACCCACCCCTCCTCAACCTCGTAACCGATATGATGATCATAATAAAGAATGAACAAGATTTTTGAACAGCCATCCAAACCATACGATACTAGACTATTAACATGAATGTGCGCTCCCATACAACTACTCGTATCGATTACACTGTAAAGAGTGTATAATAAGTTTGGTTTCGGTTCGCATTCCTTCTCTGCCTTAATAATGTGCACATAATTTAAGGACACAATGAATTTTAACAAATTCTGATTTATTGTCTCTCCAGAACTCAACGCTAACTAATTATCGATCATTTTAGCTGAAAAAGGAAGTCAACAATAAATAATTCAATTTAAAGATTACTCTTTCGCATAAAAATTAATACAATTCATCGATATTTAAAGTTTTTCTGAATATTTTCGACTCAAATAAAATTGTTCTGAATTTTTTAAAAAAGAATTCAATAAAATTAATTTTATTTTTATTTATGTTCTATTAAATCAGATTAATATTCAAATAGCTTTGCATTCCATTAATATTTTCTTGAATTAATGCACGACTTTATTATATTAAGAAAAGTGTACTTTTGATTGATGTGTAAAATGCGCCCAAATATTACCCGTCTTTAGACAAACGCAAAGTGATTGCTATTCATATTAATCTGAATCCGGTTTTGAATGCATTGATTGTGGTGTAGGCGGACAGTCATTTTAGAGGTTATTCTTAATAAGTATGGTTTGATGAATGCGAATGCAGTGTTCAATTTATGCCACATAAAACAGCACAATTACAGTATGTCCACCGCTGCAGCACTCCATCTCTCCATTTATAATTTGTCTCTACTCTACTTTTCTCATATTGTTCTCTCTCTCTCTCTCTCTCTCTCTCTCTCTCTCTCTCTCTCTCTCTCTCTCTCTCTCCCTCATTCCTTCTCCTCTCAAAATATCATAGAATAGTGTAGAATACGATTTATTGATGCCTTGAGTAGAGCCCAAGTGAACGATGAATCTAAAGCTGTCGCACATTTTGCGTGCTTTCAATTCTATATATCTTTGTATTCGTTTGTATTGACAGACGAGTTAATGCGTGCGACTTATCCTTATAGTAAGTCTATTGATGTTTATTTATTGATTATCTTTTCCAATGATTCCAATTGTTATCTCATTCGTGAAAAATTTAATTTTTCCAAAACATGCTTTTCGTTCGATTCTATCATATATTAAAAGATTTACAGGCTTTCAATACAATACTCTAGTGAAAGAGGAGTGGATGTATGGTTAGGTGTTTAGATATAATTCCGAAACAATCATAATTTCCTTACGGATACGAAGAACCAATTTTATATAAAAAAACCCAACAATCCAAGTCCAATTCGGATTTTCTTGAAGTTTTTCCAGATTTAAGCTTTAGTAATTCTTTTATTTAAGTTATACTCTATTCAATAGAGTCTATACTCTATTGTTTGTATTTAGAAAAACTACGACAAACCTCGACGAAATAATTTTAATTTGAGGATCTCTCCCTCATCATTTTTATCAACAAATCAATCGTTTAGAAAGTTATCAAACCTGTAGATTTTATCAAACATAGAAATCGTATAGCAAACCATTTAATGGATTTTACTGAAAAATAAATTGAAAAAAGAAATTTGTAATACCCCTCCAGGAATTGTGAGAAAACAACACCAAAGGCCCGTTTTTGGAATACTCGGTGAGATTCTGTCCTAAATTCTTGGAAATATGACAAAATTCTGTTAAATTCTTGCAGAATTAGTTGAAATTCTGTCAAATTCCGTTAAATTTCTGCAGAATTGGTCGAGATTCTGTCAAATTACGTCATTTTTAATTAAATCCTATTAGATTGCAAAATACCCCTCTGTGATTTTGAGACTCTTATCAGTACCCTTTACCCTCCTGACTTTGAGAATCCCTAATACAGAATATTCCTTTATCTTATTCGCATTTTTCGTTATTTTAAAAAATATTGAATATTTAATTCGCGCGAATTTTATAAATGAATTCTTAAAAATAGCATAAAAATGATTATTTCTGTTGATAATAATTCGTATGCGTAATGGAACAGATCGTAAACTTTAGCATTGCTTTAATCTTGACATTATTTTGTTCGAACTTCATTGGAATCATTACACTTTCGCGAGTAATTGATTGCAATTATTTAATATTGTTCTATATATTTGTTTTCTTAAACTTAATTTAAAGGATGAGACGGAGAAAGACAATGAAACTATTACTGATTCAACACTTGCAATGAATATAACCGATACGAAGTCTCAATTGGTGTGGAAGTCGTTGCTATTACTTCTTAGTTCTACTTTTAATATTACAATTCATCACATATTTCTTATTACAATTGGATTCTTATTGTCAGTTATGATAATTAATTTATTAATGCTTTCAATCGTTTGGAATTTATTGATTAATATGAAAAACATCGAAAATCTTTAACCAAATTCTTTATTAAACTATAGATTAAAGTTACAAAATATGGATAATTATGTAAATTACAGATAAAATTGTATCAAATCTATAAATCTTATTTGGAATCTATAAATTATCTTTAAATATCAATAATAATTATAAATATATAAAAATAAAAATAAGTTTTTAATCAAAATTTAAAGACATTTGACAGTCATTTGAAGATGTGCTTCAATTTATATAAATTTAATAAAACATTTAAATCATTAATAAAATCAAATAAGACTTTAATTGCATAAAAATTTTATCAAATCAAGTATTCATTAAATTGAGTCATAAAACTCAGGTAACTAATGGACTATTAAATTTAAGATACTTTAAACGAGATTCAAATGTTGCTTTCAGTGTATTCTTCACAAAATAAAAATTTTTGCTCCAAATATATAGTATTTGCGAAATATTGATTGAAATAGTAGTGAATTTTTATTTTGTATTTAGAATTTTTTTTGTCCAATAATTTAATATGAGTTCAGATTTTTTTCCAATTGACTACTATTTGGCAGAAATGCTGAAATATATTAGAGCTATAACTACAATATCCTATATCAGCGCATATCAACTCTCAATCAAATGAGGGTAGAGTAGAGTACAGGAGACTCTGTGCATAGGGAGCAGAGAGAGGCACAGGCCCTCTCGTATTGAGTGGCAAAGCCGTGAGCTATAGTTTGGCTCGACTTTGATTAGTTGCAAATTCTAATTCACTGCACAATAAGCAGACAATATATACGGTATATATAACTGCTCTTCAAATAACTTTTGATCATTTGTTTCGATAGTCTGTCAATAAAAGTAACTGTCATTTAGTCTTTAGCCAACTTTTATTAACAATAAAATGCAATCGTCTTTCAAATTACCTAAAATTTAACGATAATTAATGCCATAAAAACTCATTTATTTGTATAGAAAATGTGAAAAAATAGATATAAATATTGATTTGTGTTTAGAGCCAAATGTCTTTTCTTTATGTGTGGTTTGAATAGACATTTGAAATATTAAATATATAAAGAATATAAAGAACATAAGGAATGCTAACTTTCTTTTTGATAGCGATATACCCGAGTGATAGCACTGGTATGGAATGGATGGCGTGATATCCATTTCGTGATATGTGAGCTAAAAAAGGTAGTTCTCTCTCCGCTTCTCTCTCTTTCTCTCCTGTTTTCTCATTGCAGCCCAACTTAATTGGGTATTAAAGCAAACGACAGAACAGAAAGCAGTGAACAGAAGAGAGCATACATTGAAACTTCACTGAAATGGCAGAAATAACACTTTGAGCAAATCGTTATTATTTGTGTTAATGTTTTTCAAGCAATTTTTTACTTTAGCTGTCCTTTAAATTTTCATAATTTTTAAACTTGTGAGTTTGGTAATTTCTTGAAATTTAAATCATGACAAAAAGATCACATTTCCGTAAAGTTTTGTGCCGTAATTAACATAACAAAATGGTACCAAGCTTAAAAAATTGCAAAATTTGCACAAATATAAAGAGCAGATAACTTGACAAATTGAAGAATCTGCTTGAGACAATATGAACTAGCACAGGAATGGCAGTGATCCTGCTAGAATCGTTATTTCTGCCATTTCAGTGAAGCCATACACTGCCTCTTATAGTCAGAAAGAATTGCTGTCAAACCCACACAAAGTGATAGCGCAGTTGTATAGCTCTCTCCCCTCTCAGCCCAATGTGAGTCTAACCCAACACACTTAGCATCGATTTTCTCTCTGCCAGTGCTCTCATGTGTTTCTCTACTCGTATTAAACGAGAAGTAGTGAACGCTTTTAGTCTCGTTTGAAGACTTGCTCTCAATTTGACTGATATTTCGTAATAACAATAATAATAGACATAATGTTTGCGGCATTTGTTTGTTGTGCTTATTGTGAACATTGAATCCAATCCAAAGTCTAACACAACTCATCACTCAATTACCACTCTTTCTCTGATTATCTCTTTTAAGGTTTACTTTTAATGATCGACACAATCGACGACACATTCAACAGTTGACTGAAAAACGCTTTAATTGAGGAATAGTTTGTGTTTTGAATACAATTTAAGTGAAATATAATTTTGTTTAATCAACAAAACAATGGTTAAGAAGAAGAAACCCATTTCTCCCGAAGTATTGTTTACTTTGACTTCAAATACCATTAAAACTAATCATAATTTTGTTTCAGAAAAGCAATTCTTCGAAGTCTCAAGAGTTGAATAGCGAGACAACAGTTATTGTGTCGACAATTGATCCCAAATGTGATACTTCTTCGACAAACAGTTTGTCTGTGAAATCGATTCCTTCGTTCAAAAGTCATGAATGGGTTTCGAGTCGTTATTCAAATTCAAAGAAACCTAAAGTTTGGAAAAGTCTTAAACAAATACTGTCGAGCGATAAGTCCTGTTCTGTGAGCGGTGTCTCCTATGCATCCCTAGACTGTCCGCCCTCTAGAAAACCGGCCAAAAGGTATTCAGATTTGAGTGGACTTCCGGCCAAATATAAAGACCCGACGACTCAGTTATTATACCATAATTTGGATGAATTCGCGTTAATTAAGACATTTTCTAATGAAATAATTAACGGATATTTAGAACTAAGAAAAGCAAACGTTTGACAGTTTTGTAATTCATTTTGATTACAAATCAATAACCACTACCTGTTGTGCCGCTAAAGGACATGACTTTTTAGAACAACATTTAAAGAACAAGTCTTTAATAAAATTGAATTCGGATTAAATCATTGAAAAATTAATATCTTTATTGTCTCACAATTGATATAATAGTAACGAATGGCACCAAAAATGACTACAAATAGAGTTTTGATATCATTTTTATATTTATTTAATTGAATAAATTGGATATATTTCTAATCAACAATAAAATGTTTGAAATACAGAATTGATTATAAAGTTATGGAATAAAGAATTGAATTTTAAAAATCACAAACAAATATTGAAATATCAAAAATTATTACTTTTCCAGTAGTGATTTGTCTGCACCTAAACGTTCGGACGCATTGGTTTGACAGTACGATAGGTATTGTAAAATAAATGGTAAAAATTCGGGTTAAAAAATTCAAGCAAAATAGTGTACTCCAGGGACGGGCACAGGGTGTTAGAGCCCGGAATCCCACCCCCCGAGAAAAAAATTATAACATTACGTCTATGCGAAAAGTACTGGCGATTGGGCACAAATACTGGCGAAGAACACAAATATTCCCCCTGACTTCGTCGCCTTTGCCCATCTCTGTTGTACTTTATATTTTGATTATATCTTTATTACATTATTCTTTCATTTGTTTCCATGACGTCACAGCCTGGAATACCCTCCTGAAAATTTTTCCATTACCATCCCTGATTAAACATATAACATTTACCAATCAAAGAAAAATCTATAGTGTGTCAGAAAAGTCGATGGTCATTGTTAAGATCGCGCGATAGGCTATTTAGTGCTTTTTTGATTACTTAGAAGTTTGTTCTATGATTTCTAGTGAAAGAAAGAGTCATA
>JAQFXN010000100.1:0-30203 GCA_034693365.1 Liacarus xylariae | reverse complement strand
ACTTCGGTCCCTGGCCATTAGGTTAGATGGGTCTACTGGGCAATCGGGTCTCCGAGGATTGGTAAGTCCTCGGAACCCACAGGTACTAACACTCTCTTTTTAGGACTAGTGGACGACACCATTTGGCCTCCGATTACATCACTATTGTTCGATACACCTTACCATATTCGACATAAGAGAGGACCTGTTATTGCGCCGGTAGACGGGTGGTCCAGTAAGACAAGAAAGTTGGCCGGAAGAGCGAAAAGTCTTACATTATGAACATTTATTCAAAACCTTTGTAACTTATTATCCAGATTGTTATATGGGTGCTTTTGATAATTTTTATCCGATGAAAAAAATTCTTCAAACAAGAATAAATAATTTAAGATTTTCAAAAACTCATTGCGATCACTACTAAAATATCCACATATTGTCATCTTATGGTCAAAATATCTTAAGATCATTGATAATTTATCCAATTATACTTTAGTGGTCAATATATTCTATATATTTCATATATTACTCACCTTTAGTCTAGGCCTACCTAACCCAAACAATAGGGGGTTATTACCACCTGCCTTACTATTATACTATAATATATTTAATATATTACCACCCCAGTCTAAACCCCCACTATTTGCCTATTTATTCTATTATAATGTCTAAATCACCCCAAGTCTAAACCTAATACTTACTCTTTAACAGCTATACGGTGGCGTGTGCTCCGATCCTCAACATAGAATTGATAACTAGCTTATAATCTAACTATCATCTTTTTATGCGTGGCCTAAACAACTAACGGGCCAGCATATTGGTTTGGCACTCAAAATAATCATAGAAGTTAGTTAATATTATTAGGCCTTCAAGTGCACAGTTGGCCTCAAACCATATAAACTGCTATCTAATAATAGAGTATATATGAGTATAGCCTCTAAAACTAAAAGCGGTATAACGCCTAATAGTATAGGTTTATATTTCATTAAAAGTGATATTATACTGGAAGTGAACCTATACTATAATTATAAGACCATTTTAATGGACATACATATAAGGTAAGCTTGTTTTAAAGTTCTGTTGAGAATGCGGTTCACGAGATTTGTTGGTAAAGTTATATAACTTGTTCCTAACGTATATGTATTGATATTCGTTTTCGTGCATTAAAATTTGAAAATCGGCGGGCAATTCCTGGCAGACCGGAACTATTCAACATTTTTGGGACTTTGGGCGGGCAGTTTCTGGCAGCACCAATTATAAAACTGTTTAATGAGTTAAAACTAGTTTTTGAATTAATTTATTTATTTAATAATTAAATTTTTCTTTAATATTTCTCTTATAATTCTTTAATATATCCTAAGACCTCAAAAAAGCTTGATTTGGATATTAAAATATTTGTAAATCTTATTTCTAAATAAATCAATTCATATAATCAAAAATAAGTAGTCGCTGTTGCCGAACATGAGTCAAAATTCAACTTTTTTTAGTATCCTTGCACATTGTTATTCCGGTATTTTCGGGCAAATTGGGGTAAGTCTGTCATTTGTCAGGAGCAAATTTTTCAGATTCGGCTGGCATTTCCGGCCAATTTCCGGCATTGCCTGAAAACGAAGATCAGTACTTATATACTATCGTATGTATACGTATATGAACTCTCCTTTAATATGACAATTCGAGATACAATTAAATAACGAATTTAAGCAAATCAGCCTTTAATACATACAAATTGACATACGATATGCTGAAACTGGTGGTGATATTTCAAAACTTCAATATTCAATTTTTTTTCTAATTTTTCACGATATCTCGAAAATAATTGTTAGTTTGCAATTAAATGACAAATAATAGAAATAATTAATGCAATTCAACTTCAATAAAATATTAAGAAAATATAATTCTTTCCATTTTTTGTATTATTAAATCCAATATTAAGATTCAGACATGGATTAAATTTATAGTCTGCACAAATGCATTAACTGTTATAATTGGAATTATTTAAAGATTAGAATTTGATCCTAGTGATTTGAAATTAGTGGTGATATTTCAAAACTTCAATATTAAATTGTTTATCACATTTTTCACGATATGTGTTTGTGAATTTTCAAATCAGACTGAGAACTACGCATGTTTAATTGAAGAAACATTCAAATACTAGTATAGTTTATGTCAATTACTTGTAGACTTTTTGTTGAGAGTCTACTTTGAAAATTCACAAATACATCTGTAATTCTATTAAAAATCGACAAGTTGAAGTCAACAAATCCAAGCTAAATTATTTAAAAATGTCAATTCAAAAAATTCAAGTTTTATGAAATTATACTATTCACTGAATCGGATTTAGTATCACAATAATCCTTTTCAATTAAAGGTTTCAATTTCACTTGTAAGTGTGTAGAGTACCTAAGTATTACCCCTAATACTTACTATTTGTCCACATAAATTCAACATACACTCAGTATTCAATTAAAAGTTTGGAAATTTTCTCATATTTTACAAAATCAAATAAAAATTCAATTAAAGCAAATTAAAGCTTTTAATAAATTGAATTGAATTGAATTGTTTGTTTGTGTTGTAGAAAAATCAGATTCATATTTGTCTTTCAAAGACATTTTCAGTATTATTCTGAGTGAAACTTCTATAAAACATGCAATCTATTAAATAGAATTTATTTGAAACAATGTATTCGAGAGGACTTTAACGGCACAACTTTTCAAAGTGAGAATATTTTGGTAATTTACTGTATATAAGAACAGAAAGTACAATTCTAGTAAATGTGTTCAAATTCTTGTTTTACAACATAATATTCATTGATAATTCTGTGCAGTGGCTATAGTTCAAAATTGATAAATGCTTTTCTAAAACCTCTGTGAAAATTTAACAAGTATGAACAAATAACTAATAAAGCCCCTCGCCACTTGCAGCTTGGACTTTTACATCTTGATCAGAAACAAGAGTAACTTATAGGTGTTAAACTGCGCGCTCAACATTTGGAACACTATTGGAGAAAAGTGTGGATCGCTATGACAACAATGCTTAGTCTGAGACTCTTCTCCAATACTATTTGAAAGCCCAGCTCATTTAAGCGAACAGTTTAACACCTATAAGTTAGTATCGTTTCTGGTCATAAGATTTGGGTACGGACCTAAAAATGCGTTCGCGAGTGCAAGGTGCCGAGATGAAGTGCATTAGACGTGTGGCTGGAGTTTGGACGATCGAGAGAATCAGAAACTCAGCCATCAGACAATCTCGAAATATCGAGCCACTACTTCTCAAGATCGATAGAAGTAGCCGATTGTGTCTTAAGAAAATCTCCAAAACAGATCATTAAAACGGGAGGGAAAACAGCAAATAATATTTTTTTTGTGTTTGCAATTAAAAGTTTTTAAATATTATTTTATATATTTTTCATTATAGACAGCCAAAGCGGAGTAGCTCAGTAGGCAAGGTGGCCGCTCTACTGGGTGAAAATCGCTGGTTCGAGCCAAGTAAGGTAGTCTATTTATTTAGACTTTTTTCACAAAATATCGCTCTCAGTTGTTCAGACTTCACCGCTAGCAATGAGCTCGTCACTTGTTCTAGAAGAAGTGAGACAAAATGCATTAGGCACTATGACGCATAGCATTCGGTCACTATGCCCACACCGAAAGGTACAAAAGGTGTTCATGAGAATGAATGAATATTTTTTCAAACTTAAATGAGAAAAATTAGTTAAAAATTTTGAAAATTAACCTCTCCCTTGTTAAATTGTTGAAAGTTGAAAGGTTAAAATTGCGTGCGAGATAAAATTACTATTTAATTTTATGTATTCAACTTTCAACTCTATCAATGTTGAGATTACTTTACGAAAATAATTACTAATTTTTTATTAGTGTTTGAAAAATAGAAAAAATAATAACACTTAAAAAGAGTTTATATGCAAACATAAAAATATTATTATCTGCTCTTTTTCCTCGGGTTGGGTCAATTGTTTAATATCAATATTAAAATCAGTAAACAGGACAGCAATAAATTATTAGCGTATGACTACTGTGTAATCTATTGTTTATTCGGGCAAAGATTCTGTTTTAATAACCTTTGATAATACTATTTAATTTAATTATATAATTGTTGCTATGAATGAGATTAAATTTATTTCAGAGCAATAAGGAATAAATGGCACGACTTTTAATTATTTTATTTAATTTTTCAGTTGCCTAACCTAACCTAAAGCTGAAATTCAAAAAATTCTTAATAAAAACAAGAGATTTACTCCAAAAGCTGTTACAGCACTGGAACAACACTTAGAGAATGAGTATTTATTCTTTTGCCAGAAAAATGATATCTATCGGCCATTCAATATTATTATCCAGGAACAATTAAGGAGTTCGATAAATTACTATTCAGACAATATGTGTATTATCTATGATCAGATTGGCCAGGATGAGATATTCAATGAAAAATCAGATTACTTTAAGAAAAAGTTCCAGGAACAATTTAATGACAAAACTAAGACTATTAGTAGCAAATATGTTGCACCTTATTCTCGAAATTTACAATGTGAACTAGCTCGATTATTTCTCGATTATAAAGCTAAACGAAACGATATAATGTATAGGAAAATGGTAGTTCTAAAGAATCAAGAATTGCCAAATTACAAAATCGGAAATTTGCTAGCTCAGATTTACTCGATGATTATAGCAATGGTTTTCTATCATATTATATTTAAACGTTAAGAATAACAAATTATTTCTTATCTTTAAATAAACTTGATCCTTAAATAATTAATTATGCTAATGTATACTTACAATGAGTGGACTTGTACATCTGATTAAAAGTTAAGGTTTTTCGGTTTTTGATCAATTATTGGTAGGAAAAGATATAAATATAGAAAATTCTAGAGGCGCAAACTAACCAGTGTTTTATTCTGTGAATATTCATAACTTAACAGGTTTTAAAATAGAATTAATTTAATTAAAGATACAATATATTTATTTATGGAAAGCCAATGATGTGACGAATCGAATGTGACTCAATGACCTGGAAGGTTTCTATTTTATCAATGAAGAGCGCTTTTTAAATTTGGTGCTCATTCAAAAAATTGATCTTTATACATAAATTAAGTCTTAATAAAAGGAAAAATCTTGCTCGTGAGCAAGGGTAAGCTCTTCACAGTATTTTACTCTTGAAAAATTGGACTCATTTTGTAAAAAAGTTGAATTGAGAATCATTACAAGTTCTAATGGTTTGAATTATAAGCATTAACATTTTTGCATAATTCAATATATTTTAGTCTTGGATAGTCAACAAAAAGTCTTTCGTAAAGTTGGAATACTTCAGAAACAGTAAAAGATATTTCATTTCTGTAAATTCGAGACAAAACATCAACATCTTCTAGTTGTCCCACAAAAATATCTAACAAATTAATACTTGATATAGAGAGATTCGCATGCAAAGGCAAAGGACATAATCACAGGTCATCGGGGGGTCGGTGGGTGTAGTGCTAATATGGAAATTAAATTATCATTCAAACATTTATAAAGCTTGGAAACATTGAAAGTGGATTGGGGGAGTATTGAAATGCACATATATACCACCCTCATTCACTCCTCTGGGCGCCACCTAATTTTGGATTCATGCCTAAGATTAATCCATACGTTTGCATAACTTTTCAACATGCGATCCATTCATTTTGGGCCTTCCTCTCACTCAATGGCCGTTAGACTGAGATAAATAGACTCTTAACGGCAGACTAGTTGTTGGTATTCTCAATACATGTGCAACCAATGTAACTGTGATATCTCTATCTGATATGATAGTGGATCGATGTTTAAGAATACGCTATGATATGAGAATGAAATTCTGCTGTCATCTGTTGACTGCGTCAATAAAGAATCACTAGTTTATTACACAATACAGTATTACAAACATTAACAGAAATTAATAAAAGTTTTATTTGAATTCAAAATTTCTTTATTAATAAGACATAGAATACAATTGACGTGTACTGAGTTGCCAATGAATTAATAGTGAATAAATGTAAATTATGTGTGATTTTAGGTATATATTTTAATTTAATTTTGTTAGTGCTTTTTAAGATTATGATTCAATCAATTACTGGCGGAAGTCAATTGCGGGCGCATTATTTTTATTGACGCGCACTAAATTAACAGCGCATAACGTGTGGATGGATTTCCATTAATATTTAATTATTAATTTTTATTTTAATTTTTAATTACTTTTTTAAGTATTACTTTATTAATTTAATTTTAATTTTATTTTATTTTTAATTAGTTATTAATTTAATTTTTATTTAGTTATTAATGTAATTTTTAATTATTTTAATTTAATTTTAATTATTTATTAATTATTAATTTCTAATTTAATTTAATTTCTTTTTAATTTAATTTTAATTATAATTTAATTATTAATTTATTTTAATCTAATTTTAATTATTTATTAATTTCATATTTTAATATTTATTTTAATTTTTAACCGCTATTTATGTTTTTGCTTTCCACCTTTCCTAGTCCTACTGAACACCTGTTTTTGCTTTCCCCATTTTGTCCCCCAGATATTTGCTTTCCCTTTTCCTACTCCCTCAACAGCTGAGTGGGAGTGACCTAAATGTCCTGCTCTCAACAGGAAGTCGCCTGTGATTGGTCGAGAGGGAGTGAAAGTGGGTTGTGGCTTAATTGCTCGAAATCCATACCCAACTACTTTCTTTATAACGGTTGGTTTTAGGGCCGTTTTCTCGCAATTTAATGATGGGATATCTTATTTCATCATTATTGATTTTTTCCCGTATATTTGTCCATAACTCAATTAACTTTATTTTAAAAATTATAAAATAACATCTGTTAATAAATATTATAATTTATAAAATATTTATTTAGCGTAAAATAATTTAAAAATTTGATTTAAATAATTTTACTTTTTATAGCCTAATTAAGTAATTTACTTTTATTTATTTGGATTGTTTTTTATAATCTAGGTGAATTTTATTTAAAGAATTTTTATATAATTGTAATCCTACTACATTTTGAAGATTTATAGATAATTAAACCGAGTTCAATCAACAAAATGGCGATTTCAACATTTAAAGTTATTGTAGTATTGTTTGCTTGTCTTAGTCTTTTTGGTTCGGATGTCTCATCTGAAGTCGACTCACAGCTACAATCATCAAAGGGCACAATTCTATTTGCAGCTGAGAGGAAAGGAGTGCCCGCAATGGCGGAAGTTTATTGCGGTAATAAAAGGATCACACTGGACATTATCTAGTTGTAGATTTTGAATATTTTGCCGCCATTTTTTCTCATAAGAAAGCAGGGTCATTGCTATATAACAATTAATGTAAAATTCATACAAAAATTAAATTCAGAACAATAGGGGCGACAAACTCAAAAACTGCACAAGGTGTCCGGTTTGCTATTCAATTAAATTATTCCATTCAGTTAATTAATACGAAACAATGAATGTCTAATGAGAGGCAATGCTTAAATATCTTTTCTTCTGATGAAGAATAATCATCTATTTTTAATACCACTCCTATTAATCTCTAATTATTTGTAAATTATATTCTCTAAGGTTGCATTTTGTAGCGCTCACCTTGCTTGTTTCTGAAGTGCCGATAAAAAGTTGTGGTTTTTAGGATTTCAAAACATTATTGGGCACAAAATATTATGCTGGACAAAATTTTAATTTATCCAAACACTGCTAGCTTTTTTGTGAAATTCTAGAATATTCTGTTGCAAGAATGAGATTTACATAAATACTAATATTTTCAAAATTTATAATTTGAAATTCAGAATTGTCACATTAAACTAGGCAATGCGTATGATAAATTAAAGAGATATTCAAATAATATTGAACACTAATTTGAAACAATAAGAGATAAATATATTGTTAAAAGTGAGAAAATTTGTCATCTTATGACTATAATAGTAAGAATATGCTTTATCCTGAGATTTCACTTTACAACAACACTCAAATTAGATATTATTTTAACTTAATATTTTAATACAAAAGTTTAATTTTAAAATAGTTTTATCGAAAATGATATTCTTATGATTTTTTTCAATTTTGTTTAGTTAGTCATAAAAAGTCGAAATATTGTTCATTCCATTACTAATATTGAAGAAATTAATGTAAAATTACAAAAGTAAACTAATGTATGATTTTACAAACATTAGTAAAAGTAGTTTTTTAATTAGTTTTTTCAATTTTATTTTCAATTATTAATAATTTGAATAAAATTTTATCTGTAAATAAAGATTGAAAAGAATTATCATAGATCAATAATTTATCAATTAACAATAAACCTTTCCAATATAAAGTACAGTTGAACAGTTCGCAATTGTACAAGGCAGTGAAGTTTAAAAAGCATATTTTTACCAATTATACTTATGACTACTCTCTCTTACCAGATTGATCGAATCGAAAATACGAAATTCATGTGTCCTTTAATCTTTGCCATAATAATTAGACATAGAGTGGAATTAAATAATCTCTAAAAGTTGATATAATATTTGTCTTAATTCGATTGCTAATTGTATTTAGTGCATAAATGCAAGGACAAAAAGGTCTGGAAGAAATTCGTCTATTCGTATGAGGAAACTAAAAAACTATATCCACAATGTGTGCTGGAGGCCAACCAAATTAAAGCGGAAAACAAAATGGACATGCCCAATTGCATACAGGAAATAATTATATATGTGAACAACTATATTGACAATCACCCGGATGAAGTGGACAATCTGAAAAAATATTTTGCAACATTTCCACCAAAAGACGAAATCAATAAATGCAAATGAATTAATTGATAATTAATATTAACTTTTAAAAAATAAAGTAATTGTAAACATTTTAAAATTATACAGGAACAAATAAGAATTAATATTAAATTAATATTAAATTAATGATAATTAGTTTTCACTATTGATGGTATATTGGATTTGGAATACTGTATATTAATCATAGATGAATAATGGCACTTACATATATTTTAAATTAAACAGTTTATATTTTATAGAGAGAGAGAGAGAGAGAGAGAGAGAGAGAGAGAGGAGCGCGCAGTATTTTTATTATTATTGCTTTACATTCGTTTGACTTTTTTTCTGTTTTCGGATTCGAATAAATCGCTTAATTTTGTCTGAATTTTTACCTAAAAATTCAGCTTTTCTTTTATTTAATTTGTTTTGCGATTTTTCGTCAATAAATATATTTTAATCTGAAAATAACGTTGAATTCATTACATTTGACGCAGTCGTGCAGAGACTCTCTGTTTTTAACAACAAAAGACGTTAAATGGCTAAAAGAAGGAACCGACGCCAGTCCTTTCCCGAAGGAGACGGTCCATCACTTAATATACAAACTCTGGTTACCGCTCTCAACCAAATCAAAGGAGATCTCAAATCTGGACTAAATAACGTGAGTACAGAATTCAGGACTGAACTCAAACACCTTGAGAATAGATTGTTAAACAGAGGCACCGATATCTCTGTTAGTGGACAACGGGGGTCTGAAAGTTCAGAAATACGAACCATTTCTATGGACGAACAGAATCTACATCGCTTTAGGACCGATGCGGTCGTGAAGAGTTTCATTGGAAACGGATCCAAAGGCAACGCAAAGGCATGGATAACACTGTTCGAGTGTCTCTCCACTGAACTCCCAGACTGGTTGAGGGTCAGGGCTCTCGCCTCTTATATATAGGAAGACGCACTTACGTATTATGCCGAAAAATTGCCACAAAGTCCGGTACTATAACGTGGACGAAGAACCGGGACCGATTTTTCGCGAAATACGGGAACACAACCATCGAACCACTCATAGCCGCAATGCAACGACGAATGTCCGCCAATGAGAACGTCTATACATACTCACAAGAGAAGATGAAGCTCTTGAGCAATGTGTTTTCTGACGATAAAATATCGGATATACTGGTGCCTCTCACCGATGGTATGCCCCAGTTATTCTAATCTCAGCTCTCTATCGCGCGTTCCAAGACATATGATGGCTGGTTGCTTATGGCGCTAACGATTGAGAACACCAAACGAAGGGAACGGATTTGTGGAGCAAGCGGCACTGTTAAGACGACACAACGAGTGGTCACTACCCTCCAAGAAAACAGACGACAGAATAGGGGCAGGGATCGCTCATCGCTTCCTCCAAGTCCGTGCTTTACGTGTACAAAGAGGGGAATCAAAGGCCCTGAGGCCATGCTTTGGCATTTCCGCAACACAACGAACACTATTGACGTCGAGCCTGAATTGGAGGCCAGCGAAGATGCCCGCGAGGCTTTAAACTCGCAGGGCGGTCTACACTAAACTTCATTTATTTCGATATCCTCGTCAAAGGCCTCAGGACTCGTGCCTTTCTTGACACCGGTTCGACAATCAATGTAATGTCGATGGCACGGGCCAAATAACTCAACATTAACATCAATACGAGGACATCGATAGCATTTGACCACATCGGTTGGACAATTTAAAGTGTAGGCCGTATAGATGTACAATTAACGATAGGACCACAAACGAATCTCCCAGTCATCCACAACTTCGATACATTCAAATTCAATTTATTTATGAGTGGAAGGACCGCAGTAACGTATGACATCGTCTTTGATCTCAGAACTGTAACAATACTCACTCGAGAAAGGAAACACATGAATAATACGATGATTAAGACAAAGGCAGTCGAAAATAATGTATCAGACGGTAGACGAATATTTGCAAATGACAAGAACGACGTCGTGCGCGTCACCGGATACAGACATATAAAACGAGTTCATAGTTAAGTCGCCCCGATTAGTTTACGTCACTATAGGCAGTCGCCGACGACGACGGAATTGATACATGAATTGGTGAATGAGATGATAATCGTAGATGTGGTCCGGTCTTCGATGTCGCCTTGGGATTTCCCAGCGCTTATGGTAACGAAGAAGGAAAGGAGCCCACGATTTTGTCTCGATTACTCACGACATAATGCCGTCACGATCGATGAACACACAACGCTTCATATCATAGAAAATCAGTTATATCGGTTGGGCAACGCTCGCGTATTTTCATTACTGGATTTGGCTTGGGGATTCTGGCAAGTGCCCCTGCACCCCGAATCAATAATGAAAACATCGTTCGTCATCGCCAAGGGCCAGTACTATTGCGTCGTTCTTCCGTTTGGCCGTAAGAACGCCTCGTTGACTTTTCAGCGTAAACTTCGCGACGTGCTATGCCCTTTCCAAGGACGTGGTGTGGACAACTTCTTGGACGACATCGTACTCTACACAGACACGAATGAACAACACTAAGAACTCCTCCGTGCCGTCCTCGACGCAATCGAGACATCGAACCTTCGCTGGCGAAAAGAGAAGTGTCACTTTTGCGTTACAGAACTCAAATTTTTAGGACACGTTGTATCGCATAGAACAATAAGGCCGACGGCCGAAAAGATGAGGTCTGTTTTGGAGTTCCCGACGCCAACCTGTTCCAAGAACGTGGAAGAGGTCAACGGATTCGCTAACTATTATATAATATTTGTAAAGGCTTCAGTCTAATCGCCGCACCCCTCTACCGGTTAACCAATAAGATGACTAAGTTTGAGAGGACCAAAGAATATGAGCGGGCTTTCAATGAGCTCAAGGTACGATTGACGAAAACACCGGTGGTTTCTGCGTTCGATCCGAAGAAGCCGTGCCGACTACAAAAAGACGATTGTATTGTAGACCTTGGAACCATCCTCTCTCAGATCGGCGAAGACGCAAAAGAACGCGTGATAGCGTACTACTCGCACAAACTCAAAGACTCTGAGACCCGCTATGCATCCGCGGAATTTGAGTGTTTCGCTGTCGTCAGCGCAGTTAAGTACTTCTATGTGTACCTCGAAAGCACCCACTTGAGATACACCTATTGTTTGGCTCTGAAATGGCTTCTCAAAGTAAAGGACACGAAGAGTTTACTCTTCCGGTGGTCACTCGCTCTATCGACCTACGACTATGAATTACACTACCTCTCAGGAGTCACCAATCATGCAGCGGACGCACTCTCACGGAATCCCGTTCTATAGACAACTGTTTATCAGAAGCACAGCGACGACATCTCATCATACGACATAAGAATACCAAATGAAATTAGAGACGTTAAGACATACATGAAGATTCGTTGTGGAGAAAGAGTATTCTTTCTACCGGCACTACGATTCAATGTACTCAAAGACCTACACTACGGATGCGGACATCAAAGTGTGAGTCGAACTAAACAACTACTCTGTGAACAGTACTGGTGGCCTGAGTGGTCGGCGTTCACCCGTAGATGCGTATAGACATGCCACACCTGTAATTTGACAAAAGAGATGAGTGCATCACTGTTGGGTTGTTTGCAGTCAATAGAAACGCCAGTGCAACCGCATGAGATCTGGGCGATGGACACGATTGTCATAGTAGCCGACGCTGGACCGGCAGCCAATAATTGCATACAACTCATTTTCGATCACCACTGCCGGTATGCCTGGGCTCGGGCCACGAAGAGCAATACAGCCGCAGCAACGATCAGAACACTCGAAAGAGCGTTTCAAGATTCAGATCAGCCACCGAAACGTCTCATCTGTGATAAAGGCACGAATTATCGGTCTAAAAGGTTCAAAGCATGCGCTGAACAGCAGAACATTAAAATAGCTTACATTTCGACGTATCACCTGCAGCCCAATGGGATCTGTGAACGCACAAACGGGACAGTAGTCTAACATATAACGTTACGGCTCATGAATAAACCAGGCCTGAGTTGGTCCAGAGTGTTAGGCCTTGCTCTGAACGACTATAACCGCTTGCCTCACTCCGCAACGGGCTATGACCCGAAACCTTCACTTTGGACCAGTGCTGTCAGCCAACACAGACATCGATTCCATACGAATGAAAGGCACTGAAAAGTCATGGCAACGCGAAACTGATAGAAAACATAGTTTTGAACAAAAACACGATTCATCGTCTTTTCATATCAAATATGTAGTAGTGGTTCGCATTCTGGACTCACATCCTACAAAAACTAAGTTTTGTTCGCGTTATGTCGGGCCGTTCTAAGTGATTGCAAAGTAAGGTCTTGAAAACTACCCGTTAAAACGTTACAGGACAGGCGACACAATTGAAAATAACGTTTTCCCCGAAGAGATCACTGGACTAATCCGGGGAGAGTAGAGAGTGCGCTAGCGCGCAGTATTTTTTATTATTATTACTTTACTTTCGTTTTACTTTTGTTTTTTCTGTTTTTTGATTCGAATAAATCTGTCTTAATTTTTCCAAAAAATTTGGCTTTTCTTTTATTTAACTTATTTTGCGATTTTTCATCAATAAATATATTTTAATCCGAAAAAGCCTTGTATTCATTACAATTCAAAAATACCAAACTTATTTAATAGTAATTTATATCAGTTTTTTCTATAAAAACAACACCATGGTTAGTTTTTCATTGAAAATAATTATTTGTTCCAATCTATAATTAAAACCCTTTCTTCGGTAATATAAACTAAATATTGACAGTGATTGTGTTGTACCAGTGGATAGTGTGCCGGACACTTCTGTTATGAAAAAATGTAGATCTTTTCGATGTTTGAAGTGGACATTGTTTCTAAATTCGTTTGATTTAGATTGGCAAAAATTATCAGGAACATTCAGATAAAGTCCACAATATAAGTACAATTATTTTCATTTAGAGGTGGGCCAAATATAGTATATATAAGTTAATATATGGCTTAGATTTAAGTGAAAACAATTGTTTATAATTAGCGATTGGCTCGAACTTCGTGTAGAGAAGGTTCAGGTGTTCGTATATATATATCCCTGCACTCGCTTTCATACCTTTAAGTGAAGCAATAATTCAAGAATGTGTTTAAAGAATGAATGGGTGATGTTTATAAAACGTCTATTTGGACCACCCGAATAAGAACAGTGGTCTTATAAACCAAAAATTCGCTGCTGCGAATGAGCTTAAATGTGGGCTTAACGCGCAGCCATTTGCGCAACCGATGCAAGAATCCTCAGCCTTAGTTCAGCGTTGCGCAGCATTTCAAGCGCTAAATTCAAATTTTCTTTTGTATCCTAATATCATGACTATCTATGCCAAAATTCTACTAAGGAATTTTAATTTGCAACGATATTTATAGACGGATATATATGCGCAGAACTAAATTATATTGTATCTCTGTGTAAAACATGCGCACAACTTAAAATGATTAGCACAAATATATGCCACGCATTTATTTAGCCACCAGGGCCCTTCGAGTGACCTCTGACAAAAGGAACGCACTAAATTACAATATCTCAATTTCGCTAACATGAAATTTCTTTGAAAAATAGTGAATAATGCAACTGTAAATATTAATTAATTACAAGTATTTTTTAAAATATATCAAGAGTGCTCGTATCAATTTGTAAAAATATTGATTAAATCACTATATAGTTTATCAGATGGTTTGAAATGAAATAATAAAATATCATATCATAACTGAATTTAAAAATTCATTTGTAAAATATGTTTATTATTCTTTATTTTAACTATTAATAACTTAGCCTAAAGTTTGTTATTAAAGTTTAAAAGTTTTGCAGATAGTGCTCAACATATTAGTTGATTTCTTAAAGATATGAAATATCAAAACCTATACGAAAGATTAACAAGATCATAGAATTGATTATCTATCTGTACATGGATAACCGAAAATCGAACAAATCTAATTTGTTGTTAAGTGACATTAAGAAATTTATCTATTGTACGTAATTGACAATGTTTAAATGATCCCATAACTAGTATTTTGTTTGATAAAAATTATAATTTATTTATATTGTAATACTATAATAATGTACGATGTTTACTTCAATTCAGTAAATTAATTAAAATAAATAAATATGTTTTCTTAATTTATTTGAATGAATTATGAAATTGACTAGTATTTTGACAAATAAAATATATTTTCTATGAATAGAGTAAATAAATTTTGATAAATCAAAAATTTCTAATTATTTAATCGTTTAATCCCACAAATTGATAATTTTAATCATTCTAGGTTTGGAAATATATAAAAATATAACGTGCCTGGGATTAGATCTGTGTTTCAAATATATGAGCCTCGACCTGAGCCTGGCATCCAGTATATCATGTACGATGGTAACAGGGAATATGAGTTTATATAAGGTGGAGCAAGAATCTATATATCTATCTCTCTTACAAATCTCCTTCTACCAACTTAAAACTTCAATTTTACAAATACCAAAATAAAATAACAAATTGAATATAAACTAAAGAATATTATAGAGAGAAACATCAAATTATATAATCCTATTTCGACATAAAAAATATTGAATCAAATGATAGCAGTGGTCAAACATAAAATGATTAAATTACATATCATTTAAATTAAAAATATTTGGCTCATTTATAAAATGAATTTCAAATTAAATGATTGAATGATAAAATATAATAATAAGAGTAAATATAAATTAGTAGTGAATAATCCACAAAAAATATATAAAAAATGATTATTTTTTCAAAACCAATAGTCTGGTAAATACTGAGGCGTTTAAATTAAGCTAGCTAGGTTTTAACCTATTCATCATGATATTTTATAGTTTGAATAATTTGGATAAAATAATCAAGCGAATCAAGGATTATCAAGCGAAAAATATTTGTACCACTCTTTTATGAGTGAGAAAATATATTATCTATGAATATAACACTCATATGAATGAGTGATATAATAGTATTATATGTTGTAATAAACACCCATAAGAATGAGTGAAGCTATTCAATAGAATACTACAAAACACTCATTTGTATGAGCGGTAAAGCACATCCGCAGATGCGAATCAAACTTTTAAGTTGAATAGTATATAATTTTATAACTAATTTTAACATGAAAACAGGTACACTTACGTTAGAACGCCTAGTAGTTTTCGTCTTTTAGATAAAGAATATACGCACTTGTTAATAATAATAAATGTTTTATTCAATCGTATAAAGGAATTTAATACAAAATAGTCAAAGAAAATTAAGAGTGAATTTAGAAGTAATAATAGAATAGAAGTCTTTTGTGCTAAAAACTATCCTTATATATATTTGTGTTATCTTGTTCAAACAAAATTCTGTAATTTCAATGTTAAGACTATATAAAAGTTTGTTTACACCTTATCTCATGTTACTTTCAGTGTAAATAGCTTATATACTAAACTTTAGTTATATAAAGATTATTTAATGTAAGATTTATTTTATGTAATTTTATTGTCATTAGAAATTATAGCAGTGATAATTTTAGATTTTCTTAAATCTTACAATACACCCTTCTAAGACATTTACGACCTGTAAAAGTCATTATTATCAATTGATTAATTTTTACACAATTACCATTTTATAATACTTATGTGCTTGGTAGTGTTTGTCTTCAATATGTTATTTTAACTACAATATATTCATTCTAATCTAAATTGATCTAACTTACACTAATTTTCCAAACACGACCAAACACATTTTCAAAAATTATCAAATAAGAATAATTGTAAATAAAATTAAACATTTTTCTGTTTTACTATAAGAATCAGAAACTATTTTGAACAATTATAACATGATCAATTTTATATAGCTAATAAAATATATCTTAATGCTATTACATTTGTAATAAACCTGTTATATAGAATATTTAATTTATCTGTTTATTAACATATTGTTAATTTATAAATTTTATTTATCTATTAATACAATCTTTAAGTATATTTATTGCATTGACTAATTTAGATTATTGACCAGGTAAAATTATTGTTGCAAAATGTTACTTCTCAATGTGGTTTATAATTAACATGATTAATATAATTTTCTAAAATACTACTAATATTAAGATATATAATTAAATTTATATATAATTCTCTAATAATACACTACTTATTACATGTTGAATTATTTCTCAACATGGTATAAATCACATTTCTGTAATTTTTTAAATCACCAAGTTTTGAAAAATCATTAGTGTACTTAATTACTTTTTCTATTAAACCCAACATATAGACTCCACAATTATCGCAATCATCAAATATTTGAGGTGGTATGCTTTTGTCGAAAGGAACGGTGTTTGATTCTTTTTTGTGCCAATCTATTAATGTTTTTTATTTAAGCAAACCAAGAGTGTTTTTGAAAATGTTTGTTGCTTTCCTATCACCATTAATATTGGAATCATAGCAATATAGTGTTTTGTCTTCTAAAACCGCCACTGAACAAAACCATTGCTTATATAAACAATATACGAATATTATGAATGCTTCATTAGTAAGGTCAAACGCTGGAAAACTGAAAGAAACTTTCATGTGTTTTATCATTTAAATACTTTGTTGTACCTGCACCAATATAACGAATATTATAAAAATGACATATAATTAGTTTTAAATACGCATGGATAATGTTTTCATTTAACCAGTCCCATGTTAAAATTTTATCGAGATCAATTTTGTATATGTTGATTCCACAAACACAAATCACATCATTATCCTGCTTGTTATTTGTTGAAGCAGGATAAATATCTGTAGCATTTATTTGTGTTGGAAGAACAGTAGTTATTTGATCTTGATCCGATGGACTGGTTACTATTTCCTTGATCCAATTGTCATTTGTTTTATTTAGCTTATAGTGATTATTTGATAAATTAATTGAAACATCACATTATTTAACTCTGACAATATTTCATTCACTATAATAGGATTAATAGGAGAAAATGGTTCACTATATGCAATATTATTTAAATCATTGTTGTCTTGAGTTATTATTTCAATATCTTGTTGAGACGATATTATTTTATTTGTTATTTCATAACAAACAATTTATTTATTTAAAATTTGTTGAATGGCAATATTAATTATTTGAGGATTAATACTTAAAGTATAGTTAATGGGTTTGATTTTATTGGTTGCCAAATATTGTATCAGTCCTTTTCAAATAGTTGCATCAATACATTTTCTTTCAGTCTGTCTTTTACAAAATGTTGTTTTAAATTGGCAATTCATATTATGTCAATAAAAGTTTGTTTGTGGTTAGTTAATGATAGCCTGAATGTTCTATAAGCCAATTCATTATGCACTAAATCACATTTGACTAAATAATTTTCACATTTTTTAAAGAATAATCTTCTTTTTTGCCAATTTTGGTAGAATAGTTTTGTATAATAATTGTTGGCTTTTCTTCGGTTCATCTGAAATATTTTTAATAATTTTAGTTTGAAGTGCATGCACATTTTACAACTAATGGGTTATGAAATACGAATGAATATAATGACTTGTAAACTAATATAAGTGTTATACTATTCTATATGTGGTGTTTTTTCATATTTTCTCGAAAAGTTCTATTTCAAGGATTAATTTATTTAATTTTCTTTGTAAATTGGTAGATTTTTAATAATATTTAATTGTTTATCGAATTTTAGCTTTGCTATTCTATGAATATCTTCCGTTGTATCAGAATTAAACATCCTGAACCAACTTTCAACACCGTTTAAATTTGTATATTATATTTCCAACTTAGCAAGTTCATAACAACTTTTGATATATAATCTCGCTATTTAATGTTTCTCCATTCTAAATTTGTAACCATGTAAAGAATTTATTCTTTTGTCTACTATTAATTCTCCTAAATCTCGTTCAAAATCGTTTAATTTAATTTTTGCATAGCCATTAAATGTATAATGTTTAGTCAAAATGTTTTGCTCATGCAGATCTGAATTTATTTCTCTGATCCATGGTATAAATTCTGTAATGTTCAGCAAATTTATCATATATTTAATAGGTTTTTCTCTCACATAACTAATATGTTTTGTAATTAAATCAAATTCAACAATGTTGTAAATGTTGTTTGCATAATTTTCTAGTTCATTTGAGAGTGAATAATAACTCTCAAAGTTTCCTATACACTGAAACAATTTTTGATATTCAGATTTGGTTTGATCACTTAAGTTATTTTCATTAATCATAATGAAAGCTGTTGTCTTCACATCTAATAAATCAGTAATTTTAAAATTATGTATTTAACTTGTTAAATTATAAGCAAAGCCTTATTTTGTCAGTATATCTTCTAAAAATATGTCGTTCACTGCCATTATTTATAAATTTATTGATTTTTTATAAAATTCATCAATTGTCAATTTGTCATTTAAGTATTGATGGTCGCTTCAATTCCTATATGGAATAACGAGAAGTATAATATTGTTTATATTTTTTCTATAGTTACTAAATTCAACATATAAATCTTTAATTAATCTAGCTGTAACATTGACAAATTTTTGTCACAGGCATGTAATTTTAATTGAGGAATATATAAATGGAAAACATCAGTATTTCTGTCATGGTATTTTTGAATTTTTAACTCCAAACCATTGCATTACTCTGAAGTTCAAACCACACTTGCAACTGAGGTATCCAATCATATTTTATGACATCATAAAATTTATTTGTCTATGTTTAAAATAGTTAATAATCTATTTGCAGCTAATCTTTTTGCTAATTATTTTGATTTACCTTTTGCAGAAAATTATATCCGTCTGTGAAAGCACATGTGCAAATATATCTTGAATTATTTATATCATAATCGAAAATATATTCAACTTCGGTTAAATGTTTTCTTTGCGATAAATCATTTAGTATTTCAATTGTATTTGTATCCATTTTGATCGTTTTAAATTGTAAATAATACTAAAATAATTAGCATGTTGTATTGTTTAAATAGTTGTATTTGTATTTAAAATTTACATTTATTAAATTAATACAAATATAATTAAATGCAAAAAAAATTATAATTAAATGTAAAACATTAGAAACATATATATATATATATTCCTCAACAAGAATATATAAACATGATACAAATAGTTGCACATTTAATATAAAAGTTAAACTTTTTATCTGAAAATAAAATTCTGTTAACATGTAAATCTCAAGCTAATAGTGCATCAATAGAATTCAATACATAATTTGATTAAATACAGGTTTTAATATAATTGAATAGAATTAGCTCGTAGGTCAAGTGTAGGACAATATAGAATTCGGCCTTCCAGTCTTGTTATCCGTCAAGTTATATCAAGTACAAATCCATTTTTCACAACGCTTTCGAACATATCTAAAAAATAACCAAGGCATAATTATACAAAAATAATCAATTAATACAAATTAATAGAACTTAATAAAATGATTAAGATAAAAGTAAGTAAAATCACAGATTAAAACAGCAAATTGGACAAGGATGCGTTAAATTAAGTGCATATGGCGAAGGTATAATAGCGGGTGGGGGGTATTTAGTAATTTACGGAAATACACTCAAAGTTATAAAAATATATGAATCATAACTTTTCTTTACGCATCCTATATCAAATAGACATATTAGTAGCTAAAGATAATAAAGTAAATTAAACTTGTTAGTAAATAGAGATAAACATAATATTTTAAGGCTTCACATGAAGATTATTATCCAAAGCGGCGAAGTGGACGTTCTAAATGTTCACTTCTGTCTCTTTGTCGTCTATATTAGTTATTATTTGATCTCGAGCGATAGTTTTGATTGTTTATATTTCTCGAGTTGCTCTGATAAGTCCATTCTCTGGGTTGATTCCAAATATTATCGATGTTGTTTAATTGTGTCTGCCTTTCCCGATGTCCAATCATATGGTAGCGTTCAGTATCAAATTGTTCAATTGCGGGAGGGGAAGCAGTTGACGGAATAACCGGCAGGGAACCATTTGATTGAGATGTGGTGTTATCCACAACCAAAGCACTTCTCAAATTCATTTCATATATTGATTGTGGTTGAAATGTACCATCGGAGAGAATATAGAACGTGTGGCTCTGTATTAGGTGAGTGCCAAGAACGTTATTCCCTGAACGGACACGACAACGCACTTCAAATCGTTGCCATAATACTCTATCGTGAGCGGGAATATTGAAGACACTCAGTGTTTCATTAATGATTTGTTCCCATGTTCTCTTGTCCCTAAAATCAGATAAAAGTGCACGACGACCGAGGACAGAATGCTGAATAATAATCACTTTTGATTCTCTGGAAGTCGGGACATCTGTCGGATTGGAGACGACGACAACTGGACGGTTGAATAGGCGGCAGTCTAGGGAAACCCCACCACTTAGAGTGGAGCTCCCACCAACCGTGACACTTGGGTCACGGTGACTACCGCTCTGAAGTGACAATATTTGTCGTTGCGCATCGTATAGTTTATATAACAATTCTTTCCTTCTCACAGACGTCGTTGTATTTGACCCTCAGATCATTGTTTTGTCTCTTCGCATTGCTCAAATCGCTTTTTTTAATTCACCGAAATGTTTAAGACGTTTAACCTGTTGCTCCTCAACAGACGTTACAATTCGATTTTTGTGTTCCATTTCTTTGAGTTGCGCAGCCATAAATTTGCAAAATTCTATAATAGCTTCCAAGCATCCCGAGGGAGATAAGTGTGTGTTATTCTTCAATGTTCTAGAGGCCACAAGCATAACATTTGCTGAAGGGGCAGTTTCCACCAACGTGATGTCTAACTCCATCAGTATACCCGAAACTTTTTGGTCGAGCTTCGGAATCGAGACATCCATATTCACATATTATTTTGATGTCTTTTTCCAGTTGTCTTTTCATCTTAGGATCGATTGGTTCAAATTTATGTGGTTTGTTTTCTGCAAACTCAGAGGTGCCAATCTGCCGATATTGTGTTCCATGTGAACATAGAATATTCCTAATTCTCGCTGACTCCGCACATCCGAAGCAAAAGTATCTACTGCAAACGTCACAATACTGAGGGTCGACCGGAATGCACAGCAGTAGTCAAACAATTCTTTGGCCAACTGTTTTTCTCCCTCTGATGAATTAGTTTCACTTCCTTTTCCTTTTGAATAAGGGTTAGTTTTCGATGGTTCTGAAGAGGCGTGCAGATATATTATGGAGGAGTTCTTGTACCCTGTTCTGTCTAGTTTTCCGAATTTTAGTCTATGTTTATCCATAATATTCGGGTACAGGTCGATCTGTTCCCGAAAATTAATAAGCACACGACCACTTCGTGAGTAGGATGTGGAGTCTTGCGGCGTACTTTGAAACGATTGATTGATGGCTTTTTGTAACTGTGCGTTGAATGTGGAATCGTCTAGCGACGGAGGTGGTTGCCAATCAATACTGCCGAATGTTGGCGAGGTACTGTCTACGTTGCTTTAGAGATCTAAATACATTTCAGTTCTGAATGCATTGGTAGAGCCAATTGAACGAGAAGATGTTGGTGCTACAAGAATTTGGATATCGCTCGACGATTCGTCGTCTCCTTCGAAAATGTGTCCATCTTCTCTACTGGTCACCATTATCTAAAATATAGGTTAATAATGAAATTCAAGTAAATTTAATAATCTTTGGTTTGTGTTCTCGTGTTGTCTGTGTTTGTGTCTGTTGCGTTCTGGTATTAATTGAATTGCTCTATTTCGATTTCTTCAATTTGGGGATAGCGAAGAGCTTTTGGGCTGTCTTCAATATTTATTATATGAAGTAATTCACTAGCGGTCGCGCTCGCTATATCGTTACAACGAGAATTAAAGACTGTATTACGTTGTTTGACAAGCTTAACTCTAATGATGATGTATACGATTGATATCATAAATAGTAACAAAACGCATCCACCGATAACATAGATTGTGATTTTTGAGTGCGTTGTTAAAGTATGGACATTTGTCAAATCAATTGTATTTATTTCTCGGTAATAGTCAGCCCAATGAAAACTGATGTAACTTTTAACTCGAGTTATAAACTTATTAGTGATATCGGACCAATAATAAGAATTTATATTTAGAGTCTCCGAAGACAATCCTGTATATACGAAGTCATGGATTTAAAACTGGTAGTACTTGTGAGCTTAAATGTGTATTCTGGACATGGAAAAGAACGGCCATTTAAGGTGATATTTTCTTCAAAGCATAAGAGATAATTTAGACCAGAACCTATCTTTAATTGCAATTTATTAAAGATATTGTCAATACCACAATCAGTTTTATTCCAGTTGATTGCTTCATAACATTCTTTCGAACAATTGATTGATGTTTGTGAGTAGAGAACAACGTCTTTAATTGATCGTTCGGGACAGGTGTAAGACATTTAGTTATATTATCAAAGATTAAATATTCTAGTCCGGAATATACTGTATGACAATAAGCTAATCTTTGTCTGCTGTAATTGATAAATGGATCAGCTTGTATGACCTGTAGTTATTTCAAGATTTTCAAGTTAAAACACCAAAATTTAATTTTCTTGAGTTTATCTGAAGATTACAATTGACTATAATTGATAACTCAGTAGGGCATTCCTCTTTACAAGGAAGCGATGCATTTCGGACTTTAAGGAATTTGTCTGAAAGATGAAAATTGCCATGTTTGTCACGAGAATGTTCAATTATTTGTCTAATATCGGCCATTTTTAAAACTAAATATGTCGTAAAGGTCATCTGAGAATCTATACCCGACTCCGATACCCGAGGAATAGGCTCTGAGCTGAGTAGGATAAGACTCATTAAAGTGTGCTATCACGGGAGGTGAGGACAGAATAGATTTCAATTTCTCGAAGGCCTTCTGACATTGTTCTTTCCACACATACTCCACCTCTTGTTTGGTTAATTCATATAAGGGAGAAGCAATAAGTGAATAATTATCTATGAATTCATTGTAATAATTGGTTTTGCCTAGGAATTGTCTTAATGCTTTTGGATTATTTGGTACCGGTAACTGTGCTATGGCTTTATCTTTCTTCATATCAACTTGAATACCATTTTCATTTATTATTCATCCGAGAAATCTTAAACTAGTGGCAGCAAATATACACTTACTAGGCTTTAGGGTTAACCCTGCTTCTCTTTGCGCTTGTAACACTAGACCCAATTTACTTATCATATTTTTAAAATCAGTTGCGGGAACTAAAATATCATCTAGATATGTCAAAGCACAAGAAGTGACTGATAATAAAATATAAGAAGAAATGTCTTGCATCACATCACATAGGAAACCTCATTATTACCGGTTGTAAGTGTGCAGAGGACATTGAAATTATATTAAATTACTTCACTTCTAAAGTGATTGAAGCAGAACAAAAAGAAGTTAAACTTAAATGTAAGTCCACACAAACAAAGATAAATAGGGAGATTGAAGGAGCAATGAGAGTGTTTAGAAAGAAAAAACCTAAATTTATTGATATATAATTAAACATTTGTTGTATTATAAACTGTTTAAAAATAAAATCAATTTATTTTACTAATTATTACGTAATTTGTTAGCCATTTTGTTTATTTTGATGAGACAACACTACTAAAGTCAAGAATTAATTTATTACCATTGCCACTCTGTGTAACCTAAAATAAAATAACGTAATTTACCGAGGTCCCAGTGTTTACTCCTTCCTAACCCCTTTTCATAAACATGAATTATGAACTATACCCCCTTATTGCACCACGACATATTACATGAGCGACCCAATATAGGACTAACAATAGTGCACAGGTAGACATGGCAACCGATGTCTCAACTATAAAGAGTGTTGCAATGGCAACCATCTATTACCACGAGATGATAATGAGATCAATTGGCGGTTATCTCAAGACATATTGACCATTAAATGATAATGCGATTATTTGAGGGTGATCTTGAAACATTTTGATCATTAGGTGGTAATGGGATAAGTTGGTGGTGATCTTAAAACATTTTGACCATTAGATGATAATAGGATTAGTTAATTATAACAATCAATATATTTTTGTATATCTCATTACTTTCATGGCATTAGGGCTATTATTAAGTCTAATTGAAGATAACAATAATTTTGAATTGATTTCTTAGAGTTTGAAATCAGAAATCACCCATAACTATAAATATATAAAAATTTCTTGATACTCATGTGCTTTACTGTTAACTAATGTTTTGGCAGAGAATGCGCTTAAACCGGTTCTAATGTATTTTCAATGAGAAATTTTCAGTAAACATGAATATATTAAAGACATATAGTATATACACATTGATTCGTTGTAAAGGGAGTGGTGAGAATAGCATATACTTCACTGCATAATGTATTTACAATAGACTAAGTAATGTAAGGGAAGTTCGCTTACAGACAGAACTCACACTTTACAACGAATCAAGTGTACTTTTATCCCAACACTCGCGCTCTTGATATTAATGGTTCATTCTTGTTTTGGTATAGAAATCCATTTTATAGAATGTAAATTGCTAAATATATAGCTTAAAAATTTGCAATTTTTAGCTTTTTTAGTACGAAACACAAATAACAATCAAAATTGCATTCAAAACTAGTTAATTGAGTGGTTTATACTACAACTTCACTGCAAAGCATCGAATATTACTAATTTGTAATGAATTTCAGGAACAATTTTGACAACAGCCATTCAGCCATATCAAGGTTTGGTCGCCACATTGCAGAGGACTTACTTGTGTGCTCAGGTAAGCCCTGCGATTTTTCTAAAAATTCAAATTTTTAATTCAATATTGATTTTAATATTAAAATCTAATTTACTTATAAAATAGTGAATAGGCTTTTTACTTAATGGTCTCATTTGATATATCCATAATTCTAGCTTTATCAAATATAATTAGATTTTTTGACATTTGAAAAGAAAATTTTTAATTTAATATTGATTTTTTAATTTCAATATTATTACACTATAAGTCGTATGTTTTCTTCCCCATTGATTACTACTAAACTGATGTTCATGCTTTCCCCTTTTCTACCCTCTTTTTAAAAAAACCAAAAGGCGCGTATCCGGCTATAGTGCTTTCCCCTTTGCAACCATCATTCTCCTATCTCTCCCTTTAGCTTTACCCATTATAAACTCTCAGCCAAAAGGAGTGGGACCGAAAGTGACGTCAAACCGAAGTCACATTGTGTCCGTTTCTTTTGGATTTTATTGTACTTTTACTATTTTGGTATATCTTTATTTTTGAAGCTATTATTTATCATGTGATATTAATTAAAATTTAGGAAGTTGTTTCTCAGAATTTTAGTATTTGAGCTTAACACATTAAATTGTTATAAGATAGGTAAGATTTATAGAAAGATTTTAAATTTAAAAATTGATAAACGTTTTACTAAACAAAATTTTTTGTTTTATAAAATAATCAAGCACTTGTAAATGCCATCAAATCTGGCTTTAAATCTCCAATACTTTCTATGGGTTCATATTTTTAGATATTTATATATACAGTATAAATAAATTTTAACATTTTACTAAGAAATGTATTAAAATATGATTTCATCCTATAACATATCAACAAATGACCTGATAATCTAAAATTATTACTGAGTGAATTAATTTCTTAGAAAAAAATTTGATTGTTCCCTCATTTGTTCTAGAGGCTATCTTATAAAAATAAAATTTAAGTACATCAAGAACATCAGTCCTTACTAACATCAAAACATTATAGCATGAGAAGATCAAGTGCTGTTACAACAAATAAAATGATTGTTTCCTATAAAGTTTTGGAAATTCGAAAGTATGCTCTTCTACTAAAAGAAGTCTTTTCTCGTACGTATATTTTGTCAATTTTAATATTCGTTTTTTGGTATTTTAAAATACGTAAATATCTAATAATTTTAAATCTTTAATCTTGATGTTTAAATTGATAAAAAGTTCAGTAATTTTTAATAAGTTTGAGCCTAAAAAATAGGATATTAAAAGTGAACTACATATGGAATGTATAAAAAGGCTTTAGTAGTTGAAAAGGACACTTTCAAATTTTCAAAACTTTATGTGAAACAATTATTTTATTTGTTATTATCAGTGAATTCCTATCTAGATGTGTTTACTGTACAAGGGGTCTCTGTGGCGCAGTTGGCTAAGGGCATAGTCAACTGCGCAGGCATCACTGGTTGGTCGCTGGTTCGAGACCCGGTGGGTACCATATGCGTTTTGTGTTCACTTCAAACACATGAGTCGGCAGATTTTCTCCGGGTACTCCGGTTTTCCTCTGTCACTGGATAGTGAATTCACTCAGTTTACTCACAATAATCTGGTCCAAATCACAGTAATAATAGTCATTTGCCTACAATAGTGGGTCATATTTAATAACACCCCTGAGTGGAAGATCAGCTTAAGTTGAACTCATAGGGTGTATAAATATAAATGATTATTATTATTATTATTATTATTTAAAATGCAATAATATCTCATCACATGTTCGCACGTTTGTGTGGATGTGGCAAAAATTTAATCTCTAAAGCACTAGTGATATAAAATATCGAATCCATAGATTGGGACAATGAAACAAATTCAACATAATTTCTATTAACAGATAATTTTAGTTTTTTATTATTAGAAATGTAATATTGTCTTCTTATGATTTAATTCGTTAATATAATTAATTAAAGACATATTAGTTAATTTGAATGATTGAAAAAATTTCTTGTTTTTAATATGGGATTGAAAGCAATTATTTTCCAAAACAGACGATATTTTCAACACTAGAATCCGTCACTAAAATGAGAAGAATAACATTCGTACGATTTTAATACAAAATTTTTACCCTGTGCATAAAAACATTTCATCACCTGTTGTATACTGGTGATCTACTGGTTATTATAACTGCTATTATTATTAATACAAGAATTCAAATAATACTTTCCCTGAGTCTGCGATTCTGCAAATTACACTATCTCTTTATATTTTGATCAATAAGAAAAAATTATTTTATTTCCAATTTAATCTCTCTTGTAAATTTATTAAGTTTTGAAAAAATTAAACCCTCTGACATTTTGGCCAAATTTTCTCAAAATATCCTCCTCATCTTTCCCTGATTCCGCCGAAGTTTGCGCCCCTTATGAGAAATAATCCAATAAAAAATTATAGATTATATAAAAATTTAAGTGGATGGAGGATATAATTTTATCATCTAAATCAAATGAGGATGCTGTAAAAATTTTAGAAATAGAGGTGGTGAAAAGTATTTTTTGTTGATGGTTATTTTTTATTATTGTTATTATTGTCACATGAATATTACCAGGATATTACAACATCTAATATTAATTTAAATAAAATTCATTTCAATTCTTTGAAAAGATTAGAAAATGAACAGTTGTTATTATGATAAAATATGCTTTTAAAGATATATACTGGTGATAAGAAACATGATAAGCTTATGAAAAAAAATATAAAAGCTTAACCGCGCCACAAAATAACTATCATTTATCCGTAAAAAACATGAAGATATTTTGTCTGGCAATCACTCTAGTGGTCAGTTTCATTGACGTGAACGGCCATGCAGTTCTTTATGACCCGCCGGCGCGTCGGCTTATGGACCACCTTGGTTATAACACAGAAGAATACGGTTGTATTGTGTATGAACCATGTGGCACTTTTAATGTATAAATCAACATTTGACCCAACGGCGAGAAGAATAGCGGATACAATTCAATATAGCTCTACACTTATATGGTTTTGTATAAAGCAATGTATAAAATATATGTATTAGTAGTACTATATTTTATACATTGCTATATACAAAACCATATAAGTGTAGGGCTATATTATATTGTATCCGCTATTCTTCTCGCCGTTAGGTCATTTTCATATTCTAGCATATTTATATAAAACTACTATTATTCTTTTCTGTCCAGCTAATAGACTAAATGTAATCTTATTATATTTGATTAATCTTTGACCGAAAGACAAATATAAGATTTAAAGTAAAGTTTAGTCATTCATACAAACTCTTTAAGAGACAATTTTTTATTCAAATTATGTGATATTGAAATTGAGCTGTCGGTCTCAGATTAGACATATATAATAACATTAACCCAAAACAAAGTTTGATCTATTAGTTGAACAGAAAAGGAAAATCGTAGGTTTATAAACTATCATGAATGTAACAGGAATTTTATGAATAGGATGACGAGCAAGGGTGCAGCACATGTGGAAGATCAGAAATGGAGTGCCCCGGGGGAGAGTTCTGCAAGAACATCATCTCCAGAACATATAAGGCTGGATCCACTATTCCGGTGACAATAGATATGCTCGCAAATCACGGCGGATTGATTCGGTTCAGTGTCTGTCCCTCAAGCAATGGCGCCGTCACCTGGGATTGTCTCGAGAAAAATAAGCTTAAAATTACTGAAGCTGTGAACGATCCACACAGCAAAGGCGGTTTCATATACCAAGAGATAAATGGCCAAGACATGACCGAAGGCAAGCCAAACGGAGGAAATCTAACCCTTCACGTAGAGCTGCCTAATATTAAATGCGATCGATGTGTATTGCAGTGGCACTGGTCGGCTGCTTCCCACTATGGCAAGTGCGCCAATGGAACTGAGGGCTATGGCTGCGGACCTCAAGAGACTTACGTCAATTGTGCGGATATCAAACTCGAATAAACTTTACTAAATCTTTTGTTTTATAGGCAGAGAAACAAATTCAACTTAAGTTAAAAATTATTATTTTTGTTTTGTTTATTGTTTATAACTGAAAGAAAATATATATTATTAACTTAAATAAATATAATTACTCTGTTTATCCCGCAATTTTGCCATGATTGAATTTAATTTTCAAAATGTTGTCATTAAAAGAATTTTACAATTCATTTATATAAATTATCACCGTAACTTTTTTACAATCAAGGATTACCATAAAGGCTACAACCTACATACTACTACTGAGTTTAGGATTTTGCAAAATAACCCCTCATTTGACACATTTGACAATAAGAAGTTATCGACGATAGGGACCGTTTGGGTACACGTGATTAGACCTCTGAGAAAGTTGAACTGAAATTCTTGAATTAAAATTATATAAATTTTAAAAGTTTTGTTAGATATTTAAACAAATATTAAAAATATATTAAAAATAAAATAATTTCAAATAATAAATAAAATTAGAATCAAATCATATAAATCAAAAAATTAATTTCTTAAATTTATTTAAAGTGTAAATAGATTCGGCCTTTTTTAACTCTCACTTATTATCTTTGAGTTTTGATATTTGACCCAAGCTGCCACCGATAACTAATATAACTTATTAATATGAATCCAATTGCATGAGAATAAGGCATTGCTCCATCCAGTTTAAAAATTAGACGACTTAATCTACTATCATCTCAAAAATGATAGGACATATAAAATTAAGTTGACTTTTACACCAAAGCTGAAAATTTAATACAGATTTTACTGTATATAAAATCATTAGTAATGTTTCATTAGTAATGATTTCGATTGATAAATATG
>JAQFXN010000099.1:0-30208 GCA_034693365.1 Liacarus xylariae | reverse complement strand
GCAAAACTATTCTGAAATCAATTGTACACTATTTTAGAACAAAAACCTTTTAACTGCAATTATTGTGATCTCAATTTACAAAATAGATTCATTGTTGTAAACTATTCCGCGCAATAATGCAAAAAAATAAAGCCGCTTTCCTACCAACATTAATAATGACATATTGTTCGCGGATTTTATTATACCTAATCTATTGATATAATTTCGAATCAATTATATAATTATTTTATGTTAAAGTTTTAATAATGTTTTTATTTTCTTGTTTAGTTATCTTTGAGAGTAAATGAGTGTAAAGTACAAAAATTATTTTCAATTATAACTTATAATTTACAACTCTTTATAAATAAAAAACTTGTTTTTTAGAGACAGAATTATTTTAGCCTTTATTTGGGTCACAAATACTTTGAGAATTAAAATATACTGTGAATACAGGAGTTTATAAAAATGACAAATTGAAACACATTTGCAGTCAAACATCAAACGACAATACATTTTTCAATGCTTTCAGTCAAATATAAAATACAATAAACTCTTGGAATTAACAATAAATTTTATCAAAAAGAAAGTTTGCTCTAATAGTTATGTTTGAAATCATTAGGTGACAGACCAGACATGAAATTCATAAAAAAATATTTCAAACGATTAACTGAAGTGTTAACACTTGTGGTTACATCAATGGAACCACCAAATGTCCGGGGATTCAGTGGTGAACACGTCTCAACACAATTAACAAACATCATTAGGCAATAGAGTACTGGTATATAAATGAGAAATTGAATATTCAAATGAAAATAAAAACATTAATCAAAAAATAATTTAATTTTGCAATTCTTTGAGGAAATTTTTGGGACAAAATTTAAAATAATTGCAAAATAGTTTCACAATAAAAATCACCGAATTAAAAAAAATTAAACAAATTCCTAAAAAATCAAATTTAAATTAATAAAAGCCTGAAATCTCAAGTCATATCGTTTTGATCGTAAAATGAATTATGATTTTGATTGTCCGCCAAATTAAAATATACTTCAGAAATGATATCATCGGCCAAATTGTTGGCAATAGTCAGCAATGTTTCCGAAACAATCTTCTTGTTCTTCACAGGAGTGGATCGTTTCAATTCTTTAAGTTCTACTTCTTTGATAGCACTGGGAGTTTGTTGTTTAGTACTGTTGGCTACAATCCTGACCTCATAGACACCGGGCTCTAGATTTTTAACATTAATTACATTTAATTGTTTCTCGATTTGAGTGCTCTTCCAATCATTTGTTCCTTTTAGGCGATAGTTAACGAAAAAACTGATTGCATTTGCAGTGGTTTTGTTGAAAGTGACACAAATTTGATTATTGCCGTCCTCTCCACGAATGGGCTTAACTGTGAAATTGTTTAGATTAACACTATTTATGTTTAAACTTAGTTTTTTAGAATTGAAAACTTCATTTCGCGTATTTTTCATGATTAAAAAACAACACAAAACACAAGATCACTGACAAAAACAAAAAATATCACTGATTTGATGTACGCTTAAGTCTGTACTGGACTTAAGAATAAGTTATATAAGAAAAAAGATTTTTCCTTATCATTGATATATTGCGGCAGAATTTATCGCGTATTTATTTATCGCACAAATAGCAAAGTATCATAATTAAGTCCCTGTTCTTTCTCCCTCTCCAACTATGAGTAAATAAAAATGATTGAGTAATAAATTGAATGTAATTCTCTCCTAAACTAACTGTAATTTTTTGCTATAATTTTCAAGAACATAGCCCTCGGCTCTCAAATAAAACGAAATATAATTTCGATGAATTTGTATTTTTAGTATTAATATTCAAAAAGAAAAGAAAATTAATAAAACCTAATTTCTAAAAACTTGAAATAAACTCTTGAAACAACTTTTTTCTGCCAAATGCAAAAACGAGTCAAATGTTTGTTTGACATTAAATCCTTGATATTGAGAGCACACACACTATTAGATCAACAGAGAGAGGCTCACAGTTAAGTATCTAAAAAAATTGTTTGCCTATTAAAGTATATTATACTTAATATGTTCGCAGGCAATGCCAGGCATTAACATAGAATTGTTTTCTCACAACTAATCCAATGATAATTTTAATTTACGATACACTCTATTAACTACTCTTTTTTTGCCGCTTCGCTTCATATAAATTATATTTTACAATACTATTGTTTGGCTTTAGTATTCACTATTAACTCAGATATATGTGCGTATTGTTGGCTAATAAATAAATTTTATAATGACTTATAGAATATTTGATATGATTTATAGTAAAATACAGTCATTTAGTATTAAAAAAATTTCTCTTTTCGAAGTACACGTAAACTAATGTCTTTTTTTTCTTTTAATGTCTGCTTTCAATCAAAGTTGAATTCATTTTAAATTTTATTTAAAAATAATTATGTCTTTTTCTATTAGTGATGACAAGAAAGTGATAAAAATTTTCCTTTTCTTAAAAAGAATAAGTTTTTATTCTTTCATAACGTCTAATAAAATATTTATTTTTAGCGAAAGTATTATTTTAAGCGAAACAAAGATGAGTTAATATAATCACATCTCAATTCAAGCAAAGATGTCCAAGGTTAGACGTCAGAGTTAGAAGTGATCAGGAGGGGCATTCTGCTTGTGCCAATTATTTTACAAGGGGTATTTGATTATCATTATGAACATTCAAAAATTATAGCATTGAAATGCTGTCCTCCTAGACATTCGCTTACCTATTATTATCGAACAAATAATAAAAGTTTTACCGTTACTGTAATTGTGAGTCTAATCACACTGTATTCGTGAAATTTGTAACATTCAGGGGCGCTATAATTTTGAAATGTTCCTAATCATCATTCTATCGTTTTTGGATTAGGGAGGGGTTCCAGGAAAATCACTGAACCTTGAATTTTACAGTTCTCACAAATTTCGAACTTTTTGATGTTTTCATAAAATTTTGACTATTTTAGCAATAATTTAAAAGAATTTGATTAATTTTTACAGAATATTCTGATTTTTTGGAGTAAATCCCCCCCTTTTGCATCATTTCTTAATATTTTTTGGGCGAGTACTTTTGAACTTTTAAGAAACTGTTCGCTTTGAAGGGTATGACAAGCTGTATCCCCTGCCCTCCCCTCCCCTGGGAATCTCTGGAGTCAACACAATTATCTGTATTACATCTCATTGTTTGTAATGCTTTTTCACAAACTCTCTATTCTTTTCTTCAACTCGTATTGACTCAACTGATAATAAAAGATATAATTAATGCGAATAAATATCTTTTGGATTAAATACTATATTTCATTAAATAACAGATATTATTGAAAGAAAACATTAATTCGAATTAGAATTCTTCATAAACTTGTTTTTTCACTTAACCAAAGGTCATATAAATGACATCATTGGCTGCAAAACTCAAGAAGAAAAATAGGTCTCATTTAATCGGAGTTGTAATCGATTTTAGTTAACATACGATCAATGTTTCTGATGTGAAATATAATCGATTTAATCAGTTTATAACACATCATGTGATGGATTCATATTTTAGTTAAGTTTATTCTAAACTGGAATGCATTGACTCAAACATCACTTTCTTTCTATACTATCATATTATAAATCATAAAATAATTTAATTTAATACATGAAAAATAAGAATATAGTTTACTATAATAGCTAACAATTATCAGAATTTAAGTAAATTTTATTCTAATATGAAATAATTAGAGAGAAGTAAAAAATTAAAAGCACACAAACCATAAGTTATTGTGCATTAGTGTTATTTTAGGATTATGTGTCAAAGATTTTCTTTGATTAAAAAAATATAATGGATAAAAATTACTGATATTCAAAGTTATGATTATAATGAATTTAAAATCTAGTATTGGTTGGTTTTCCGCTATGATCTGAAAAATATCCAAATGCTATGAAAGGCATTGTTATAAAAAATCATCTATAATTAAGGTTTTCAGTAAGCACACGCACCCCTACTAGTTTTTGCCCTCAAATAATCTGAACAACCAATGATAGAATAGCTTTAAAATGATCTACATTTACATAGTCTACCGGTATCATAGTTTATATTTGGTTTTGAGATTTAAAAACAATTCTGTTCATTATTTATGTTTTCTGTTCCGTCGAATATTTTTGTTGGTTAAACAACAAACAAACTAATATAAAGTTTATGCTTAAATATGTGTTAAATAGTAAATCATAAAAAGCTGCCAATTGTTTAAGATTAATAGCACAAATATGCAGTCAATGCAATGCACAACCGGTATTGATGTAAATTATATACAATTAAGGTATTTTTAATTTGCAAGAGGACCAACCTGTTTGAATTCATCAACGTTTTTCTTTTGAAATTCTGTATTTTTATTTTTATTGACCAATTAAAATTAGTATCATCATTACTATTCATTACTATTCACAATAAAATGTTTAATAAAAATAAAAATACAGTATTTCAATGAGAAAACATTGATGAATTTAGACAAATTGCAGTCCACTTGAAAATTAAAAATACCTTTATTGTATATGATATTGAATATGAAATAACAAAATTTTCTGTTTATTTTCTTTAATATATAGCAGTATATGTGAATGTTCACTATCTATCAACAGTAATTAATAGGGCTGAATAGATGGGGTGGATATGCTTACGTCTGACGCTATGTATATCATATATTAAATTCACTGATTTTTGATAGTTCATATATTAAGTATAAGTTAAAAATATTAAGATGTTATAAAAATTGATAGAAAAAAGTCAATATTAAAGTTATATTAAGGGTCATTAGAAATATAAAATTAATTACAATATAATTTTTGAATTGCTCTTTCAAATTATTAAGCTTATTCAGTCAAGAGCCGATAACCAACCAATACTGTACTAGATTTTAAATTCATTATAATTATGACTCATATAATATAATGAAACACATTATTAAAGTAGCATTGTGTTATTATTTTTTCTTATTTTTCCAAAAAGTACTATTTATAAAAAACAAGAATTGTTCAAGGTGGAATGTTTTTAATAGTCATTAATTTTCGAACTTTAGTTTTTTCACATGGTTTGTGTTTCTTTTACTTAATTTATCAGGAGTAATTTTTCTGTAACAATGTTTAACTGGAGAAAATTTAAAAATTCAAAATTGTGATTTTCTAAATATAAATCTTGGATTTATTCTAAAGTTGACGAATTTTTATATAATTTTATCTTTTAAAAAGCAAAATTCTACCAATGACTTTTTATAGATCTTAAAATTTACCATTTGTATTCAAAAACGGTTTTACCAGGTTTTATCCACAGTTTTGTATCATAAAAAGAATCTTTAAAAAATCGCTATTGTAAAAAGACTTTAGCCTAATACAGGAATGCCCAGACTTGAAAATCTCAGGGGGTATTTGATTTTGGTTAAGCTTAAGACAGAAGGTATTCCGAGGTATGACAAGGGTGGAGGTATTTGCAATCGTCATATTCTTGCAGAATTTAACTAAAAATGACTAATTACCAGAAGTTAGACAAATTTTGCAAGAATTATATTGAATTTTATAAGAATTTAACAAAAATTGAGCAAATTTAGCAAGAAATTTATATTAGAATTGGCAATAATTTTTGCCTCTTAACATATTTGATCTTTATTATACAAACTTTTAAACAATTTTTGTTAGCAAGTTTTGAAGTTAATAAAAAATTGAGTTTTGAGACCAATTAAGTACATCGAAGCCATTTTGTAATTAATATTAAATACTACATAATTTTCTTTCATTCATTTTCATGAACGCCTTTTGTACCTTTCGGTGTAGGCGTAGTTCTCGAATGCCATGCTTCAAGTGCTCGAAACACTTCGTCCCCTTCCGCCTAGAACAAATGACTACTCATTGCTAGCATTGAAGTGAGAACAACTTAGGGAGATATAAATACTTTTTGAAAAAGCATCAGAAGTGAAACACCTCTGGCTGGGTTCGAACCAGCGACCCTTCGCACAGTAAAGCGAGAACTATACCTACTGAGCTACGCCGCTCTTTTACACCATAATTTTCATAATAAATATTAAGGGGAATTAAATTAATGAATTTTAATGAAAGTTTGCAAAATTAACCTTTCTAGTGTTCATGGGATAAATTCAAAAATCACATTTGAATTTCGTTGTTGTCTATAATTGAATAATCTGAAGTAGGTGACAATCTGAAGCACTACCTGGGCATTACATGCCATATGAATTAAATGACATTTCTTCAATGGATTCATCGTGAAATAAAAAAAGATAAAAAATGAACAATTTTCACACTAAATTGCATTTTCATGGGTTTTTTAAGAACTATAGAATAAATACTAGATATGTTAGAGTGGTAAAAATAACCAAACCTTATGTCAACAGGGTTACAAAATTTATATAAAAAATTTTGTTGTTTTATGTCTTAGCTGTAAAATATTTCTTACATTTAGTATATAAATAACTAAAAGTATATTTTGTACACTTACAAGTAAGTATTAAATAGTAAAACAATTTATGAGCTCAATAAATAAAAATTTCAACTCTTAAGTAAAGGAATATTTTGATTGATCTTAAAATGTTGGCCAGAGCTTTTCGACCAATATTTAGGTCTTCTTCAGGGCTTTTAATTGAAACTAAAACTGAAAACCCGTTAAATCTGAATTTATTTAGAGGATATTTTCAAACAAATTCAAAAATTTTTAAGCATAAGTCGAAAACTTTCATTAAAAGGATGAAGGCTGTTCTTTGGGAATTCTAAATGCTGGTCCTCACTATATAGAATGATTCAAGCAAATAGTATTTTGGTAAGATTTTTGGCAAAATTGAGGACAATATAGAAAAAACAAAGAGGGAGTAATATAAAAATTTGGCCTCTACCCAAAAAATATAGAGGGAAGGTGGTATTTAGGCTATCCTCCTTAGGTACCCTTGATTTTACCTGTAGTATAGAAATATGTTTGTGAAGCTATGAGTTCATTTTATATATACTACACAGGGATGCCCAGTGGGTGGTAAATCTAAAATACTTCCTATTTTCGAAAAATAACCAAAATACCCCATGCTCCCTTGTGGTGAAGAAAAACGAACAATTTTCCAATACCCACCTCTTACAAATTTCGAAAAAAAAGTTTTTGGGATATCCTGTGAAATTCTGGCTAAATTCTCAGAAAAATATCAGAATTTTGTCCAAACTCTGTTAAATTCTTGCCGAATTAGACGAAATTCTGTTAATTGTGTCATCTTTATTCTAATTCTGCAAGAATTTGATGATTTCAAAATATACCACCACCATATATATGTGACCCCCTGACTTTGACGTCTTTGGACATCCCTATTTCTACAAATTAAGAATTAAGCTTGTCGTTATGAATTCGGTTGTATTTAGATATTATTTTGTTAATGACTCAGTGTTTTGAGTTTCATTGAAATCAATAATTTCACGTCTTTGCAGAATAAGTGCTTAAATAAATCAAGAGGTTTTCTGATAGTTTATCAGAATTGTAACTTATTATTTACAGGATATAAATCATATGTGGATTTGATTTAATTTTTTTTTATTGTTTTCGTCACCAAACAATCCTTAAGCCAATCCATATGTTTTATCACATTTTCATAAATTAGTGCCAAGATTATATTTTCTCAAAACCATGAGTTCCACTTAAGTTTGTTGATTTTTCATGCCATAGTTGAATAGAATTAGATAAACGCTGTACTTATTTAATTGAAACTACTCCATGAAAAACACTTTTGTCTGTTTTTCATATAATGACTTTTAGACTTATATTAGTAATTTATATGTGTTGAACTTGATAAAATTAAACAATAAATAAAGTAAAGAGACCAGCAGTGAGCTATTGGTTGTATTGCTTTACTTTATTTATTGTTTAATTTTATCAAGTAAGACGCCTAATGGTCATTATATGAAAACAGCCAATCCAAATAGCACCTCTATTATATTTATGAAGTAAAACATGCTTAAAATAGATTAATCTTGTTAATTTTAAATTCGATTTCATTATTTATTTTAGTCTACTATAGATAGCTAATTTTTAATTGATTATCAAGGTAAGAATAAACTTTAAAAAGTTATAAAACTCATTAATTATAATAAATTTACAGAAATATGCTCTACAGTGTAGTGAAAAATCTCTGAATGAAAACTTGAAAGTTTACTGAGATCAATAATTGGTTCTATATAACTCATCACTAAAAACGATTTCGATTTATTATATTTTTAACTTAAAATTGGTTAAAAAGTCAGACATTTATTATTGTTAGAGTTTATAGAAATATTTATAGAATACTATTATTAAAAGCTAAAGTGTAAACTTATAATCATGAACCAGAATAATATACAGATGTTAAACTGCGCGCTCAACCTTTCGAATTCTATCGGAGAAGAGTCTCAGACTAAGGCATTATTGTCATAACAACCCACACTATTCACCAATAGTATTTCAAGTGTTGAGCGCGCAGTTTAACACCTATATAATATTCCGGTTCAAGCTTATAATTTTAGTGATTTAAGTATATTTTTGTTATACAAATAATAATTAAGGATTAAAATTAATAAAATATTAATAAATATATGAATGGATTTATAATGAAACCACATATCTCGAGTTTTTTTACATTGATTGTTTCATTTTATTATTTTAATCTCCACTTTCGAAGAAAAGGGAGATTATATATTCATTTGCACTACATATTATATTAAGTTTTATGTGTATTTTATATTACAATTATTTAATAATATATTAATAGACAATTTAGTTAAATAGGAGTACTCTTAAATCAATACTTTTAAAGACCTGTCATTTTATTATAAATCCATTCATATATACTTTCAATAACTAAATAAGAGAGAGTAACATATTTCTGTAAATCTTGATTATAATATATTAAATTACAAAAGCTATTTTTCATGTCACAATTTCATTACTCAGATGTTGACTTAAGTACAAATTTGTACATGAATATAAATGAACAAGGATATTTGAATAAATTACTGTTCATTAATTGAGTATATTCAACACAAGCTTATTTAACTGGTTATAAATATTTCATCAATTTTCATCAGAATTTATTATATGTTGCACTGCAGCACCAAAGCAGACTGGACACTTATAAGAAGAATTTCTTCAATAAATTTTTGCTATAAATTGTATTCGTATAAAGAGCTAATTTTGAGTACAGTTCCTATTAAAAAATTATAGAAGAAATCTATCTTATAAGTGTCCAGTCTACTTTGGTGCTGCAGATTAACATATTTAGTTCAATTCATCACAAAACAGACATTCCGGGACACTTATTGGAAATTTGTGTATGTGAAATAAACATTTACCAAGAATAACCAAAGGGGTTATAACTAAAACTACTTGTGTCTCGAAAAGGTCCACTTCTACGTGTATCAGAGCAAATATCTCCAAACAGTTGCTTTGTTTACAAGTTTATAATAATTTTGCAAAGATTAAATTAAACAAGTTTGCTTTTCATGAAATCTTGAATGTTATCGCATTGAAATAAATTGTTTCATAGATTCTGAAACTGATTAATTAATTCTTCAGCTTAAATACAGTCATAAAATGTGTTGAGATTTACTATCGAATATTTGCTAAAAATGCTTAGCATTAAGTTAACAGTATTTTTGAATTGCTAAACAGAATTTGCAAATTGTTAATAATTTATTTGCTTAGCATAAATATTTGCATTCGAGATATGACTCTATTTATTCATTTGCCATCTCTTATATTCTCTAATCGTTGATTTGGTTTCCATTTGACGATATGAATGAAAACTTTTATCAAGTTTTGTAATTTTAATTAATTTACTTAAGTATTCATTTGCTTACTGTTGTTAAATATATTACTGAATGTATATTTTTATATATCAGAAAAATGCCTGAAATGATTTATTTATTATCTCTGAAAATGATTCACAATTATAATATTCAAATTAAGTATCAATTGATTGACGGATATGAAATCAATAATAATAATAATTTACGATAACTTAGTGCCACTTCAAAAGCAATACTTTATTCAATAAAATTGATTGGTCTTATCGTTTAAGTATTTGAAGAGTTATTGATTTTAATCAATAAAATGCACGTAAAGAGAAGTATGACTTAAACTTAAATAAATCCTATTTTGTTTCTCAACAACTCTGTTAAAAAATTAATAGAATATCCAATTGCTCAAAAGTAGTTTAGATTGGTTAAAATGGCTACTATTTTGCCGGTAAAAACAGATTTTAATGAGAAAGTTCTAATTTTAATATAACCCCAATTTTTACTTATAAAATCAGCTTTTTGATAAAACAACTCAGACATATGTTAATCTCGATAATATCAGTAAATCTCGATAAACATAGGTTTCTTTTGTAAAATAAAATCATGAGGGTATTTTAAATCTATAATCTTATTTCGTGATTATCCAGAATTTTCAGGCAAATATTGATTTTGTCTTTAATATTCTTCATGTATGTACTGATTTTGAAAGCTATTATCGAAATTAGAGGTCTATCTTAATAGAACACAAGAATAATTTCTATATCATTGTATTATTTACGTTAGGGGTGTCCAATGGAGGTATAGCCAAAATACTCCCCTGCCTCCGGAAAATTGCCAAAATCTTCCCCTGTGATGAGGGAAAAGCGATGATCCCCTAGTAATTTTGAGAAAACAATATTGGAGAATACTCGGTGAAAATCTGTCTAAATTCTTAGAAAAATAACAAATTTTTGTGAAATTCTTGCTAAATTTGGTCAAATTCTGTTATGCTCTCAATGAATTCATCATAATTTGTCTGAATTCTGTTAAATTATGTCGTTCTTAATTAAATTTTGAAAGAATTTACCAATTGCAAAATACCTCAGTGACTTTGAGGCTCTTATCAACACCCTATACCCTCTGCCTTTGAGGTCATTGGCCAAGTTTACATTAAATATGAATAATTATGTAAATTTATTTTGAGCATTATTAACGTGAATAGAAAGTAATGAGGGCTAATTAGGCCATATATAACATAATTTTCAAAAATAATTGAATGAAAGAACTTTTTCATGTAATATGTGCTATAATGCCCAGATATTTTTAAAAAGCTTGTATCTAAACAGACATATACAGTTAAGAGTAAGCCTAATCGAGAGGCGAGAATAGGTTAGACTTCACTGCATATGTATTTCGTATGGACTGTAATGTAAGATAAGCTGACTTACAGACAGAACTCTCGATTAGGTTTACTATTAACTGTAGTTAGTTATAAATTACAACTTGTAATACAGTATAATATTTTATTTATTGAAACTCTTTTGGTATTGTATTTCATTTATAAATATTAAAGATATAGTTTATTTATAAATTTCAAACTTATGACACAATCATTTATAAAATATTTTGATTTTCATTTAATAATTAACATAATATTCTGTGTCTGCTATGACAGCACTCATGTAGAGAACCTGTTATTAAAATTATTTTAAGTTAAATTAAGAATTATAAAAATCAATAAAATTGAAATACATTTGAGGCGTTTTGAAATGTAATATATATAGTATTGAGAGTGAAATTCTTGGAATATTCCTTATAATACACAGAATATATAATGAGTGCGAAGGCGTCGGAGAGTAGAGGCGTATTTCAGAGTAAATACAATACAACAGAAATATTTGTAGAATTAGAGCACAAGAACTACATGTCTATTGACTACAAATTCCTATAGATTTAACACATATTTGCCTAACATTTGCTTTAATCGTATGATTGAAATGAGTCGACAAATGAAAACAATAACAAAATTAAATTAAATTAAATTTTAATAATTTGTTTAATCAATAAAATTATGGATAAATCGCTTAAAAGATGTTATCAAACGATGAAAAAGTGATGCTTTCAAACAGTGGTAAAGCACTCGACAATTATTCCTCATTTGATAGCTTAAGAAATAAACAATCGTCTGATGAAGACATGATTGACATTAAATCCGTTTCCAGTCTTAACAATACTATTGAACCAAAGGGTATACAAACACCAGAACTAAATATTATTAATGTTTTCTATAATTTTATTTTCAAATGTGTTTTTCTAATCTGTTTTCCCACTAATTATTTGTATGTTTTTTCAATACAATTAGCGATTAATAACTAATAATTTATATCATATTTTGTTTGTTATGTTTGCGTTGTTTTCATTGCAAACAATTAATTATTTGATAACTGTTTTACTCAACTCATTACTGACTTTTGACGACTTATTAATTGTTTTAATTATTTATTATTTTAACAATTAATCGATTGATTTGCGAAACAAAATAATTATATTATTTTTAAAAATAACAAAACGACTAATTAATTGTATTTAAAACTATAGTAACTGTTATGCGAATGACTAACAAATCAAATATTAATTTTACTTTTTTTTAGTTTAAATCTAATGTCAAGACTTAAAGCTGTGATTAATTAACTTACCATTGAATTGATTTTATTCACTCAAATCAACTATTAATTGATTTTAATATTAATATATATTTTGGTGTCTTTTGGTGTTGTTTTAGGGAATGCAATGATTAGTCCCGCATGTAATACAAGTAACACAAGTAATGCATCAAATAATTTGATACAATTAGACAGTAATGAGAGTAATGACAGTCAATATTATACAAATCATACAATTGATTGTATGACTCGACCTCCGACTCACTCGCACTCGCCTTCCACTGCATCCACCACTTCATCCAACACTGAATTCACAGAATTCGATAGTTTTATTAAATTCTCAGACAATACTAATTCGAGTCTAACTCGAGGTCTGTTTGACAATCCATTAATTCATTGCTTGGCTTTTGATTTGCATTTATTTAAAATTATTTATTTTTCAATTTTCGGTTTCGATTTAATTATTATTATTGATATTTATAATAATTTTTATAATTTGTTCTCATTTTCTTCACTTTCTTCTCCATCTATTCCTCGCATTCCATGCATTCCTCAAAGCCTTTCAAATAAAAGACAAATTTTTGTTTAAATCAGAATTTGTTTTGCTTTGAATTTATTGTGAAATTAAATATTAATTTTTGATTTATTTATTGTCCAGAAATCGATGGCGAACTTCCACCCAATCAGAGTCATTACGAGGACTTCCATACCATTGATTGGCAAAGAGATATAGCGAGGGATCGGATGAGACATCGGTTTATCGTTAAGAGAAAAAACAATTCAATTATCGAATTAATTAAATCAACCCATGACGCATGGAGTGGTTGGCTTTGTGTACTCTTAGTGGGCGTATTGACCGGCGCTGTGGCCGGTATTATAGATATCGGCGCCGGTTGGATGAAAGACCTGAAGGACGGCTTCTGTCCCGCGGCCTTCTATCTGAATCGAGAGCAGTGCTGCTGGTCTTCCAATGATACACAACTCGAAGGTCTGGTATTTAAACGATTTGTGCGATCGAAGAGCTTATCTGAACATTGATTTCATATCAAATTAGGCACCGTTTGGACTGATCACTGCGCACAGTGGAAGTCTTGGCCCGAATTACTTGGTCTCAACGTTAAGACAGCAGTTGTTGGTTCATATATAGTCTCTTACTTTTTCTATATTTTGTGGGCATTTCTGTTCTCACTATTGGCCGTATCATTTGTCCGGACGTTCGCTCCCTATGCCTGTGGGTCTGGTATTCCAGAAATAAAGACAATTCTTTCCGGATTTATCATAAGAGGATATTTAGGCAAATGGACACTAATTATCAAATCATTGGGTATTTTATCGAATTTTAAATTCACTTTTGAATAGTTTTAAACACTGTTTCGAATGTGTTGGACAGGAATGATGCTTACAGTGGCCGCCGGTCTATCTCTGGGTAAAGAGGGTCCTCTTGTTCACTGCGCCTGTTGTATAGGAAATATATTCAGTTATTTATTCCCAAAATATGGTAAAAATGAGGCCAAAAAGCGTGAAATACTATCGGCCGCTTCAGCCGCAGGTGTTTCGGTTGCATTCGGGGCACCGATTGGTGGAGTGTTGTTCTCACTCGAAGAAGTCTCCTATTATTTTCCCCTCAAAACTCTTTGGAGGAGTTTCTTCTGTGCATTAGTCGCTGCTTTTGTTCTCCGATCTATCAATCCTTTTGGTAATAAATTTTATTTAAAGCAATAGAGAGTTGTATTAAACAGTCTCTCATTGATAGGAACCGAGCATTTGGTAATGTTTTACATCGATTACACGCGTCCGTGGATTCTCTTCGAGTTAGTGCCCTTCATAATGCTGGGCGTCTTCGGGGGTCTAATCGGCAATATCTTCATTAAGGCTAACCTTCGTTGGTGTCAACACAGGAAGTATTCCCGTTTAGGCCAATACCCGATCAGTGAAGTACTTGCGGTGACTCTAATCACTGCTGTAATCGCTTTCCCCAATCAATACACGCGAATGAATTCCTCGGATTTGATCAAAATGTTGTTCAGTCCCTGCGGTATAGCAGACAATACACCGCTTTGTGATTATTACCGCAACTTCACAAACGTCAACGAACACGTCCAGATCGCACAGGCGGGGCCGGGCGTCTACAAGTCGTTGGGTCTACTTATATTAGCGCTTATATTCAAATTAGTTATCACTATATTTACGTTCGGAATCAAAGTACCGGCCGGTCTGTTCATCCCTTCACTCGCGATGGGAGCTATAATCGGCCGAATTGTGGGCATAACTATGGAACAAATCGCATACAACTACCCCACCTGGTGGGTCTTCCAGGAGGCCTGTTCTAACTCAGGGGAGAGCTGTATGAGTCCGGGTATGTCTACAAACACACCACTTATGATTGAATACAATCGTCAGTTCTGTAACACTTCTATCACTTATTCAATGGATAGGTCTCTACGCAGTGGTGGGCGCGGCCGCAGTTCTGGGCGGAGTCACCCGAATGACTGTGTCTTTAGTGGTGATAATGTTCGAATTGACCGGTTCTGTCAACTTCATTGTGCCCCTAATGGCTGCGATAATGGCGGCCAAATGGGTCGGCGATGCGTTGGGTAAGAAAGGGGTTTATGACGCGCACATAGAGCTGAACGGATACCCATTCCTCGACAACAAAGAAGAGTTTCCGCACACGACTATAGCCGCGGATGCCATGAGACCCAAACGGAACGAACCCCCACTCGCAGTCCTGACTCAGGACTCGATGACTGTCGACGATATCGATAATCTGCTGAAGAGTACAAATCATAACGGCTTTCCAGTCGTGGTTTCGCGTGAATCGCAATATTTGGTTGGTTTTGTGTCGCGAAAAGACCTGAGTCTTGCGTTAACTAATGCCAAACGAACGTCAGAAGTGTTTGAGAACTCAATAGTCCTGTTCAGTACAGGTCATGTGCCCATCAATCCTAACCCCCAACCGCTCAAACTGAGACGTGTCGTTGATTTAGCGCCCATTACTATCACAGATCAAACACCAATGGAAACAGTGATCGATATGTTTAGAAAGTTAGGGCTCAGACAAGTACTCGTCACTCATAACGGGTATACAATTGTCATTGCATTTGATTCCATGGCTTATATTAATTAATGTTTTTATTCTCTCGTTTCAGTCGTTTATTAGGAATTATCACTAAAAAAGACATTTTATTACATTTGAAAGAATTCGAAGACTTAGACCCGGAATCGGTATTATTTAAATAAAATATAAATCATTTCTATTTATTTACAAATATATTTATTTTAAGAGAAATATAAATTAAATATTTTATTCAATAATTAAATCATTGGTTAATGTGATTGAAATATATATAATTAGTATTTAATTCTAAATCCAATAAATCATTTGTTAATATTATTAATAAATTTATTCTTAATATAGATTTAAGCTATAAATTAATATTTAATGTAATTTATAAAAGACTGAACAAATATAATGCAATCAATTTAAATAATTTACTTTTAATTATATTTAATTTTTTTGTCTTTGTTTTAATTGTATTAAATTTAAATGTTTTTCAAAGTTGTATTAAGTTTTTCAAATAAAATAGATTTCAAGTTTAGCGACAAAAGCAAAATATAATGAATTGTTGTTTAATTCAAATGAAGTTTAATTTAATAGCAAAACACTCTCAACACAAATGGTGACTCAATATTGTGACTAATAGTGCATTCAATTTACTAAATAGCAGTGAATCAGTGATGCAATGAGTGCTACGATTGAGTCACTTATTGTATGATTCAGTAATTGATAGTCAATTGACAGTCAAATAAAACTATAATCTAATTACCGGTAAAGACAATTCACATTCAGATCCAATCGGTGGCAATGCGTGTCGTAATTGATTGAGTGACCGACAGAGGAGAGGGAGAGTGGGTTTGGCCTTCAAAGGTGTTGTGCGAGTGAGTGAGAGGACAAGTGGCGCCTATGCCTGTGTGGGGAGAGTTGTGGGAATGTGTTCACAATGTCTGCTCCCATAATGAAGTGGCGTAAAGTACAGAACTGCTGCGGACCAGCGCCCCGACCACGCCATGGCCACAGAGCCGTCTCAATCAAGGATTTGATGATTGTGTTCGGCGGCGGCAATGAAGGCATTGTCGATGAGTTGCATGTCTTCAATACGAGTGAGTTTTGGCACTATTTTTCGCTCTCAATAACACTATTGTATATGTTTTTTATTATTATTATTATTATTACGCTATATATGTCTGTCTATGAGTCGTATATATACGGCGTTCATATAAACCCTTATATATATTGATCTCAATGTATAACAACTGCAATCACTTATTGTAAGCGCTTTTCAATAGTATTAAAAAGTACGACATTTTTGTTCAGCCATTGAACTACAGTTAAAACCAGTTATATATTGCAAATCAATTTAATTGTCTTTTATTTGATTTAAACTAATTATATCTGAATATCAATACATCGATCCCTAAAACCATTGATTATCTCTTATTTGATTTATTTTCATAAGTTTTTAATTGAAATTTAGACTAATTTAAGTGAATTTCAAAAACAATATTTTCTCACTTTTTAAACAAATCCTTATATCAAATGTCAATAAATTATTAATTAATTATAAAAATAAATGATTTTAAAAGTTTTTCTCCAATCGTTAAGAAAATACGTTTTTATTACAACTGAAAAACTTTTCTTATAATTAATTAATTAATTTTGTTTAAGTTGTTTTCAATTATTTATTTCAATTAATTTTTGAAGTATTTATTAAAATGAAATCCAAAGCAATTGTGAGAAAAGTATTTTTCTTTTCTTTTTTTTGACAAAAAGTTTTTTGTTTCAGAAAAACTGATTATAAAAAGTATTGAATTAGTTTTAAATATTTATTACAATTTTTTAGCCACAAATCAATGGTTTGTACCCCAAGTCAAGGGTGATATACCTCCCGGTTGTGCCGCTTATGGATTCGTATGCGATGGCACTCGACTTCTGGTGTTCGGAGGAATGGTTGAGTACGGGAAGTACAGCAATGAGTTGTATGAACTACAGGCCAGTCGTTGGGAATGGAAACGACTTAAGCCACGGCCGCCTAAGAACGGCGCTAACTATCCCTGTCCTCGATTGGGACACTCATTCACACTGATAGGCAATCGGGTGTTTCTGTTCGGCGGTTTGGCCAACGATAGCGATGACCCGAAAAATAATATTCCGAGGTTTGAGTCAATGTTTAATCTAAAGTCAAACCATTTTTAGCATTGATTTAATGAGAATTTTCTTATTTGTACTTTTGATCGAAATAATTGATACTAAATATTGTGCTTATTGTGTCGGCACAGGTATCTCAATGATCTGTTTGTATTGGAAATGCGTCCCTATTCTAATGTAATGCAGTGGGAACTGCCCTCAGTCTTCGGCACTCCTCCCCCTCCCCGAGAATCTCATACAGCAGTTGCTTATGTCAGTCCTGACGGCAAGAATTCAAAGCTTATAATATATGGAGGAATGAGTGGATGCCGTTTAGGAGACCTATGGCTTCTGGACATCGATTCTATGACGTGGACTAAGCCTTTAGTTAACGGTAATTGTCTTTTGACTCGTATTTCTTTATTTTTTCAACTCATTATTTCTATGTATCCCTCTGTTAGGCATCCCTCCCCTCCCGCGTTCTCTACACTCAGCGACGCTCATTAATAACCGGATGTATGTGTTCGGGGGTTGGGTTCCATTGGTTTGTGAAAATGACGCCAAAACAGGCGGAAGTGTTCAGGAAAAGGAGTGGAAGTGCACAAACACTTTGGCTGCTCTTAACTTAGAGTCGATGACCTGGGAGTTCATCACAAATGAGTCATTTGATGACTCAGTGCCGCGGGCCAGGGCTGGCCATTGTTCTGTGGCCATCAGCACACGATTGTATGTGTGGTCCGGAAGGGACGGGTATCGTAAGGCGTGGAACAATCAGGTCTGTTGTAAAGACTTGTGGTATTTGGAAACCGAAAAACCACCGGCGCCTACAAGAGTTCAATTGGTGAGAGCGGCGACCAATACATTGGAGATATGTTGGGGAACAGTGCCCACAGCCGACTACTATGTGCTCCAAATCCAGAAGTACGACATACCCCCTAACCAACAAACCCAATCGGCTGCCGGCGCTCATCCGCCCGGAATTCCTTTGGCCAAAACTCCAATTGCAGTCACCCCACCGGCCACTCCTCCAATTGCTTCACCAAAACCTGTTCCGCAACCAAAAGCTTCGGTAAGTTTTGTATTATTTTTATCAGAAATTTGAATTTATTAATCGACGCCTTTATAGCCGACGATAGCACCGGTAGTGACATCTCATACGACACCAATTACTAATACAAACACCGGTCAACTGTCAGGTATGGCTGCTTTGGCCGCCGCCGCCGCGGCCACTCAGAAGATGGCGACTCCAATAGCTCAACCCATAGCGACCCCTCCGACGACTCCATTACCCCAAACGGCTGTTCGAGTTCTCACTCCTCAACAGTTGGTCCAAACGACTGGCGGACAGACCATCAAATTGGCGTCGAGTACTACTCCCGGACAACAACAGGCCATTCGACTCATTACTTCAGGACAAACACCCGTCGGAACGAAACAAATTTTTGTTCAAAAGGCCGGACAGGGAGGTGCGGGTCAGCCACAGCTTATGACTTTAGTAAAGACAGCGCAAGGATTGACATTAGCCCCGGCGGGTACTAAAGGTATAGGTCAGGGCCAAGTGGTGAAACTTGTAGCGACACAATCGGGTCAAAAGGGCGGAAACCCTACTATAATTCAGGCCTCGCAGTCGCAACAGTTATTCCAATTCGCAAACACTGCTACTAATGTGACGAGTGGTTTGATAGCCACCACTGCAGGCGGACATGTCTTCACAACTGTATTAAAAACAGTTCCGAGCGGTAGTACAACCATTGCTAAACCCTCAACTGTTGGCGTTTCTCCTATTACTTCGAGTAATATTCAAAGCATTTGTGAATTGATTTAAAAAAATAATTATTTTTATGTCATTTCACTCGAAAACAGTTCAAACGATTTCGAGTCCCAAAACGGGCACAACTCAGGCAACACCGGCTAAGATAGTGACCGGACCTCAAGGCGTCAAAATGATTGTCGTTCAGACACCACAACAGATGGGTTCCGGACAACAACCACAAACTGTCATAATTGGAGGTCAGGGCCAACAACAGGCCGGACAACCATTCACTTTGCAATTGCCGTCATCTCTGTTACAGTCGGCCACCGGAACAGGTATTGAGTGTTTATATGTTATATCAAATATTTAAATGCGATTCAAATGAATTTTATGCTATAATTATCGCCAAATCTTTACAATTTTCACTCAATTATCAGATTATTTTTGTTATGACTATCGCCAGGGGTTGAGTAATAGGAATTCTAATCACTTTCTTATTCTCACAAATTCTAATTAGAATTCACATTAATCTCAATCACATGAGTAAGAAATGTATGTTATGTTCCGAATACTCAATATCTTGAGTTATTAATGAATACGGAAATGGCATTCATTTCTCTGTATAATTATTGCATTTCCATGTTTTGTGGGGGAAATTAATAATAATTAGCAAAGCATAAGATTCCCACAATTGTTTGTACTGAGAATTAAGAATTAGTCTATCCCTCCTGTTATCCAAAATATTGGTAAATTCTCGGTTCGGAACTTAAAAATGTTTTATATAAAACTAAGATCTTTTTGATTAAAATATTGTTCAATATTTCAAATAAAATCATAATTTATTTGATTATTAGGCGGAACTAAAACTATAACAATTCCCGCTTCAGCTCTAAAGGGAGGACTAGGAGGCGGTACACAAAAGATTGTGTTAGCCCCCGGTACTTCATTACCGCCCGGTGTTCGTATAGTACAGGCTGGACCCGGAACCACAAACGCGGCGGGACAGCGCGTAGTCTTCTTATCGTCCGCTTCGGGAACAACCCCTACCGCAACCATAATAACAAAGCCGGCCTCAATGCAGCCCACGGTCTCCACCACTGATATCAAACCCGAACCAACGACTCCTAAAAAGATCCCTCAATTAGACGGCGCGGACGACGAACCCGAAAGTGTTGGCACCAATACTACGCAATCAATCGGTTCAGACAAACAAACTTCAGTCTCAAAGACATCCAAAAGTACACTCGAATCTGCATTATTAGGTCAGGGAAGTGGGACTCCATCGGCAACCAGTGGTAACTTTTGTTCATTTCAAACACCAATGATTTTTTCTAAATCTTAACAATTCATTTAAGGTCTTAAAGTGGAAATGCCCGGCGCAGCGCCCCCTTTGCAGATGCTATCCGACGATCCGGACCCGCCATCAGCCGTGAAGTCAGAGTCGAGTGCAGACACGGATCCGTTGGCAACACTGGCCTCGGCTGCCATTTCCTCTGCCGTTACAAATGGTATTCAACAAATGACTCCATCGAAACCACCGGTCATTAAACAGCCGCTAAAGAACAAAAATCAATGGTTTGATGTGACAGTCCTTAAGACTAATCAATGCACAGTTCAGAACTTTTTAATGACACCGGAAGGGGTGGAGAAACGAGATCCGGACGCAGACTTCGATTCAAATTCAATTCCAAACTTTAATAACTATATTAAAGCAGAACTGGAACCGGGAACTGCTTATAAATTAAGGGTCGCTGCGGTCAATGCTTGCGGTCGGGGGCCATGGAGTGAGATCTCGGCATTCAAGACATGTTTACCCGGATATCCGGGCGCGCCTTCAGCTATAAAAATAACAAAGGTTTGAGTTTTTTAATAAATTGTTTACATAATTATTATCGTTTTATTGAACAAACAGAGCGCAGAGGGCGCACACCTGTCTTGGGAGGCGCCGCAGTTCACTTCGGGTGAAATTACTGAATATTCGGTGTATTTGGCCGTAAAATCTGCGACAACGGGTGGCGGACAACAAACAGTAACGTCTAATCCAAATCAATTGGCGTTCGTTCGGGTCTATTGTGGACGTCAGGCCTCCTGTACTGTAGGGAACGTTCATTTGGCGACCGCACACATCGACACAACCACTAAACCTGCGATTATATTCCGAATCGCGGCCCGCAATGAGAAGGGTTACGGCCCGGCAACACAGGTGAGGTGGTTGCAGGACACGGCCAATGCCACTCCACAAACCAAACCCGGACCTAAAAGAGCTTCACAATCACCCGCAACAGTCGAACAGTGAGTTTGAAAACAATAGCTTTAAAATTAATTTATTTTCATTTAAACACTATTTTTCAGTTCAAATCCAAAACGCGTTAAATCTGACGCACAATAAGAAGAACTAAAAAGTATTTCATTTCGAAACTCCCAATGAAATTGTAAGGAATTGTATTTCTCATCAAAAACATCTCTTATTGTTAAATGAAATGTCTCATCAATTACTACTTCAATTGGTTTTCCCTTTATTTCATATCCTATTATCACATAATCGTAAATATTTTTTGTTTTTTTCTCTCTATTTGTCATTTTATTCTTGAGCTCCTATTAAACTAAACTAAGTTTATATTTTTCATTACTCATCGAAAAATTCAACCAAAAAAATCAAATATAATATTAAATATAAATTTTCATTATTTTTCTCTTTTCAACTGTATTTGTCATTAATTTTTTTAATTGCCTTAAAATTTACAGTAATTTAATTCAAACAATAAATGTCTGATTGTATTACTATATATTAGTTGAACAAAAAATAAAATAATTTGACTTAAATTCTATTTCAGATGATTTAAACATTATATTTATTATAGTTTTAAATAAATCGAATTGATTTCAAATATTTACAAAAGAAATAATAATAAAATAATTTATCTTCGATTCGAAGCAAACAATTCTCTGATCATTGCATTCGATTCACTGACAAATACATTGGCTTTAATCAAACGATCGGCTATTCTTTGAATGTCGACAATAATCCTGTCTCTGGTGTGGATGAGTTCGAAATGTGATTTAAGCAACAGATGGCAACTGTCGAACGCAAGTTTGGCCAATATTTGTCGGTCAGAGTCTCGCAAAAACTTTTTGCCGACGTCTGGGGTTTTGCTTAATTGGATTGCAATCGTACACAACGTGTTGTAGTCATCAGTAAAAGTGCAAACTCTGATCAATAGGAAAGTAGATCTAAACATATGGGCACTGAAACTGCCCGGTCTGTCGATGTCATCGATAGGTATTCTCCAAATGCCGTTAAATAAATTGTTTGCTTTTCTGTCCGCAAATAAACCGGGAATTTGTTTAGTGCTTTCATTCATTTCATTGATGTCCGACTCAGAGCCGACACAACCGTTGGCTGTTTTGTTAACACCGGTTCCTAAAAGCAATTGTTTAGCCGTCATATTGTCGTTGATATTGTGGTAATAATTGGCCAAACGGTATGTCGACTTATAGTGTGCCGGATATCGACTGACACACCTTCGCATTGCGTTCAAACACAAGACCACTATTTCCTGCTTTAGTTTGTTTGTGTCAACTCTTTGTTCTCTCAGAACTACCGAATCCAACAAATCAGACATTAATTCGGTCACAGAATCAGTCGATAATTGACGCCAAGAGGAGGAAACTGCGCCCGCAGTCGCGTAATCGTGATCTACCGGTGCCGCAGAAGTGGCCGATATTGGAGTGATTTGTTTACTGAATGGAGATCTGAGCGCACGAACCAAATGTGTTTTGAGACGCTTTAAAACACGTGACGAAAGCTTTTTATTAAACGTTAAATATTTAAGAACTGAGGCGTGAATTCGGTAATGAATTTCTAGCGCTTCGACCGCCAAATAGGGCGGATTGTAGTACTGGATCTTTTTCGGATATGACGTTCCGTCCATATAAAGACACAGTTCTGCCCATTCGTAGTATTTAAGGGCAGCGAACAGAGCCGGCGGTCCATAAGTGGTGCAACTCTTTTCCATGACTTTACCCAACATATAGTACGGAAGCCATAACTCATCGCTTGAATCACTATTAAGAGCGCATTCAAAACAATTTCTGGCGATTTTAATCATGTCTTCGCTTTCGATTCGGAACTCTATTTGTGTCTTAAACAGAGAAGTCTTTCTAAATCTGGAAGCGCTCGAAGATATGTTGTAAACGAAGTGTCCGTATTCTATCCATAGCTTAGTGGTCGACGGCTCAAGGGTTAGGGCTCTTTCGAAACACCGTTGACTCGCAATAGTCAAGTCATAAAACGTTTGCTCAATATTTTCACCCTTTGATCAAAATATTAAAAATCAATACAAAAATATATTTAAAGGACAATAAATGATTCAATACTAACAGAAAGCAACTGTTGGTCGACTTCAAAAGTTCTGGTCAGTGCAGAGCCGGCCCACGAGTCGAATCGGTTGGGGTTTAGAGTCAGGTCGAGGACATAGTATTGACGCGCTTTCCTATCAATTGTAATGGATTTTCAAAGAATTTCCAAAAGAAATGTATTAGAAATTCAAGTTTTATTAAATATTTAATTCAATTGTAAACTCACTTAAACTCTTTATTCTTGAAGTAATAATCAGCCAATAAGTAGTAAATCGTTTCTGTTGTGTGCGTTGTCTCTAATTTTATATTCTCAGGTATTTTCAACCCTTTCTCAATGTATTCTATTATAGGATTCGTTCGTTTGTTTGGCTGCAAATTCGTCGGAACCAAATCAATGATTCGCAGGAGTAGTCCTTCAATGTCTTGTGTAATACCTGTTTGGCGCACAAGACTATCATATTCGGGCAACTCTTCGGGTGCGAAGTAATGATAGAGTTGTTCACAAAATTCCCATTTGAGCTGAATGTGAGGCGATTTGTGGAAGTGTGAGCTCGAAGAGGAAGGGGTGGTCGGGATCTTTCGGATCGGGAAATTGAAGAGACAGGTGAAACAGCGGAGAATCTCTTCCTCCACATCAAACTCGAGGAAGTGCTGTAACGCTAAAAGTAAAAACTCTCCGTTATGTGAAGTACAGGTGCCCCTCTTTCCCAAATAATGATGACCTAATTTCAAAAACTTAATTATCGGACTCTTGGCATCGATGGACACAACCCCTTCAGCTATAAGACCCCAATAGAGACAAATCCAGGGCAACACAGAATAGCCTTCTGCGGCCAATTTGACCAGTTTTACGGCCAACGGGTGCTTAAGTCGAGCTCTTTTTCCTGTTTCGAGACATTTCCTGATTGTACTCAAACATTCATTGTTTAACTCAATTCTGGCGCACAATATGTCGATTCCCTTTTGCCACAACTCAGAGCTAATGATGGCGTCATTCAAGAGATCAATTTCCTCTGATTTGAGCTCAGATTCCGGTTTAGACATCAATATTTTGATTAATTCTTCGAAGTTGTGTTCGGCCATCATCTGAGACATACTCTCTCGCGATTGAGATTCAAGTATTGACTTAATGGCCGAATACTTAATAATGAACTTATTGGAAGCCATGACTTCGATCTCATTCTCTGACAGAATATCCATCGCTTGATTCAAGAAGTCGTTGTCATTCTCTTTGGTTCCCCTAAGCATTGATAGTCTGACCATATATTCATTGTATTGGTCTTTGTTTAGTATTATCTCCAACGAAACCAACATTTGAGTCAAGAAAAGGGCTTCATTTCGATTGAATTTAAGTTCATTAGCGGTCAAACACATCCAGATTTGTTCCAATTCTATGTCGCGTCCAATGATAGTGAGCGGAGCGCAAGGAAGTTCATTATTTTCCCTATAAATGGCATAGAGTTCTGTAAAAACAGATGGAATGACAAGATTTCGAGAACGACTTATTTCACACAAATAAGTCTCAATTAAGTCATCAATTCTTATGAATTTAAACTGACTTTTAATTGATTTGATTTTTTCAATAAAACAATTAATGAATTCGTTTTCACTTTTTTCATATAAATTAATACATTTGTAGACATTTTTGTCCGTTTCTGTTGTCTCCTTCACTGCAACCGTAATCTCTTCAACAATAGTCGTCTTAAGAGATTCGGGCAGTAATTCGAGAATACTTTCAGAAACATTCCGTTCGTCAATATCTCTGCTTTTATTCAGAATATTCTTCACACGACTCGAACGCCTTTTATCGACGAATTCTGTGGGAAATGTATTGGAAGTACTGTTCCGTAAACTATTAGAACGCTTTAGCTTTTTGTTGGATTCGCACTCGTTTTCTACTGTTGTCACACTTTCTTTATCCTTCGGTTCCTTATCTTTCTGTTCGGCAGCAGTAGTCAAAGTGCTTTCATCGGCACTGGTGTTCGCACTTCCACTTTCATTACCTCCGCTGTCGGTCTGCGAGGAAAGGCCCGAATCAAAGCTTATCTCTATTGGTGTCGAAGAAAATATACTATTCTTTTTGATTCGTTCGTAAATATTCTTTAACTTCAATCCAATGGAAGCAAACGTCAAATTATTTGAGTTTTTGTCTAATATTAGCGTCAATTTAGGTCTCTTTGACTCCTGTCTTATCCTCTCGTCTTCAAAATGTTGACGCCTTTTGGCCTTTAATTGTCTTAAATTATCGACAATACTATCGAAATCTTCTTTTTCATAATTATTAATAAATTGTTTATATTTTTCTGACATTTCTTTCTCAAGCATTGGATGCAAACGAAGACATTCATTGAATACGACAATGGCTTTGATGTAAGTGTTGTCTCTGTCGATAGCAATACAACAGAACCGAAAACAATGGTATAAGTCGTGCAAAACAAATGTCGTTTCGATGAGTCTATCGATTGCTATCCAATTGTTTGGACTCAACTGATAGGCCGACTCATAGCACTCTCGGGCCAATTGGTAATTGAGCACAAGTGCCGCCCGTTTGCCGGTCTTTAGCCAAAGCGTGACATCAGTTGAGTCCAACTCCAAAGCCTCCAAATAGTAGTTCAAATCGTTTGTAATAATCGCCAAATTCTTGAGCGTTGAGTAACGGAGTCTTTGGTAAAACACTTCTGAACTGCACTTCTGTTTAACAGTTCTCGTATTCAGTGATTCATTTAATTTCAAAAGCATTTGTTTCGCCAACTCTTCCTCTCCGGCGGACAATGTCTTAATCGCCTCTTCATATACGCCCAAAAGTCCCTCTTCTTGTGCTTCTCTTGTGATTAGCAGTGATTGGGTTTGTTCTGAAGCCGAGGACTCTTCCGACTCATTGAGTGCTTTGATTTTAATCATTTTGTAAATTAAATAAATTAAAAACTTTAAAAACTATTTCTCTTTTTAGTCTTAATTGTCATTTGTTTTGATTTTCACTCAAAAACTTTCTCTCAATTGTATTGCAGTCACTAAACAGATGTCTCTATTGTAGACTTAAAGCACTGATCAATAGTGTGTTTAAAAATTATTCTGTGCTCAGGATGTGGAAGGGGAGGGGTCCCAGAATACCCCCTCTAGCAAAATGTTGGGTTAACATTACGTCTATGGACAGATACCTCTAAACTTTGAGAAAAAACTGGAATAAAAGCCTAAAAAGAGGAGAAAAACCAAAATATCCTCTGAAGTTTTGGACCTTCACATCCCTGTCGGTGATATAAGAATTGTGTGCGAGATATGCAGAAAAGCTCCAAATAATGTATGCGAATAAAAGTTGCGATATATTTGGCAATTATTTGCAGATATTCTGTAAAAATGCAAAAAACTTATAGCAATGAAAAGAGTTTTATTTGAAAATTATTGACTAAAATATATTTTTGAACATAAAGTTTATTTTAATGAATAAATCAATGAATGAACGGAACAATAATTGTAAAACACATTAATTAATAGATATGAGTGTCTCTCAGGGGTCGGGGATTTTTAATTTTGTCCAAATTTTTAATAATCAAATCATTGAATGAAAGATAATTGTCTCTCAATTCCTTCACAATAAGACATAGAATTAAATGAAATTTTTGGTCTTCTTCTTGAAGACATCGGCGATAGTCCTGGCAGTGGGGGTAACGTGCGATCCGCGAAACTATTTTACCCCTAAATGAATAATATCTGCAAAACTGATTCATTCGTTTCAGCGATTGTTTTTCAGTGACATTAATGGCACGAATTGAGGCCATTTGTATCCCAACCCCAAAATTGTTTCCGTCCTCTGCTTTGGGAACCATTAGTTGAATCGCGAACTTAAGTAAACGCATGTCTGATATGAAGTCTAAGAGAAGTGGTTTCACACAATCAATGAGTTTCGAAATGAATTCATTGCTTGGATTGAGTCCATTGGGAAATAGAAATACTCTTCTGTCGAGTCCTGTTCTTAACACAACTGGTGTTGTCTGCGATGTCTGTCCACTATTAGGTGCTTCTGGTATTGGAATGTTTAGATTTATCTCATAAGACGACTGACTCTTAGCATCAAATTGTGTTTCAATCAGTTTTTCCATTTCCATAAACTTTTTTGGAAACTTTTCGACAATAAGTTTCTCTAAATTTTGTTTTGACTTTTCTTTTAATTCATTGAGTTCTTTGTTATCTTTTTCTTTTGAATCTCCCATCGAATCAAAATAAAGTTCAAGTAATTAACGACTCTATAAATAATAATAATAATCTCAATAAACGGTTTCTATTCTCAAATTCTGTTAAACCGCTTTAAATTTATATAATTTGATTGAAATTCATATAATAATAGTTTATTGATCTAAATCTATACAAACGTATTAACGGATTTTTGAATTTTTAATTCACTTTTAATCAAATAACTTATTGCAGAAGTGAGCTGAAGGGTAAAATGAGATTTTCTTCAGGGATGGGGAAAGGGATACAGATCTTGGAAATCTGAAATCTCCTTGTGATGAAAAAAATAAGAAATTTTGAGGTACCCCTCCCCCTTAAAATATTTGACAAGCGGCGCAGAAGGCCTCGGTTTTCGAATATTCAGTGAAATTCTGTCTAAATTCTTGCAGAATTAGACGAAACTCTGTTAAATTATGTAATTTTAATAAAATTCTGCAAGATTTTGAAGATTGAAAAATACCCCACGACCAAATTTTAAATTTTGTAAGCTTGATAGTTTTTCTGTAATGCCAATGCTGCCAAAAAATTTGAAAAATATTTATTTTCTTGTCAATATTTATACCTGAGAGAACTACCAAGCTCACAAAATTTAAAATTTGCCTAAATATGAAGATCATTGAGTTTGACAAAATAGAAAAAAATAATGACAAGAACTCAAGTGGAAGCCTTTCTGCCCAAACTGCCCGTTCAGTATTACCCGAAAATGGGTATATACTATTAGTTTCAAATGAGAATGTCTTTTCCTAAATCCTATAGAAAATATTATTATTTTTAGGAAATGACATTCTTACCCCTGGGACATTCATTTGAAACCAATAGTACGTATTTTAGGAAATTTTATAAACTTCAGTTATTTGGCATAAGTAACACAAAGAACATAAAATGTTTAATTATTTATAAATTTTGAACTTGATGAATTTTTAAAATTTCAAATGCATTGCAAAGAATATAAAAATAGACTTGAGTAATCATTTACCAAAAATTATTATTTCACCTTGAGACTTTTAACCAAATATAAAAGTTATCATGTTCATGATTGTTATCAATAACTTATCATGAATCATATCTCTTGAGTCAAGAGTCTTGACTTATCAATTAAAAATTATCTGCATTAAAGGGCATCACGGTACTTTTATATCATGTTTATAAAATAAAACGAGGATGTTGTTTTAATGTAGACATGCTTTTAATTGATATCTCAATAGGAAGGGTTCAAATACTTTGTGATTAATATTTACAGCAGTTGTGTAGTCATTCAGAATATCTGTTTATTTTATATAGAAAACAGGTTTAAGAAAGGAAATACTTTAACTTATAATTATTGTTCGTAAAAAGCATTACTGTTGCGCTTTAAGCGCTCCAAACGGGTTTCAATTAAAAGCATGCCTATTATACATCTATTCTCTCTTTTCATTTTACTTATTTCTGAAAGAACCCGCAACTCATCAATACATTCAGTCAAAGCTACTCAAGAATACTACTAACAGAGTAACTATTGCCTAAACTTTTACGCATTAATTGTGATTCACTGTCCCTACTATTGGTCGCTATAGCAGGCGGTATATTGTGTTTATATAAATGTTTGATAGGTTTATCAACGCCTGTACTCAACGGTATAACTCTCGCAAAGAGTTGTTTCAAAAATTTTGCCTTTAATTCAATTCTAAGTGTCTCATCGTTTAGACTAATTGAATCCAAAAACCGGTTTAAAAGTTAGTTCAAATGATTGCATTTCAGGCATATATGCTATTAATTTCAATAAAATAAACAAGCTTGCTATAATAGTATTGTATCGATTGCGTGAGTAAATATTTCAGTAATATCACAATCAATAAATGATCTAGTTGATCTAGTTTGCCTGATTACTAATATTTGCTAGATTATTATTTATATTATATTTAAGTTCTAATTCAGTTAACAATTTTGACTAAAGTTTTAAAAAAATAAGTCATTGGAGAAACTTGTTGTGCATCTATTGACAGATCAATTCATATTTTTAGGTAATATTTTATTAGTTATTTTAAAATAACTACTGGTTTGAACATTTTGTTTTACATAATTCTGGTTAAAATTTTTAATGTTTTACAAAACACAGATACTTTAATTAAATAGTGATCTTTATTTAATAACTAATTAAATATAAAATATTATCCTGTATAAATATTTGCATCCAATGAATATTAAATTTTAAAGGCAGCGATCCGAAGGGCACAGAACAAAGTGCATATGCAGTGCTGAGAAGCATTGGTTGTTTG